>CM056571.1:18878651-19093651 GCA_029721515.1 Synanceia verrucosa
AATACTACATCTACCGCAGTAATACTACATCTACTGTAGTAATACTACATCTACTGCAGTAATACTACATCTACTGCAGTAATACTACATCTACTGTAGTAATACTACATCTACTGTAGTAATACTGCATCTACTGCAGTAATACTGCATCTACTGCAGTTATACTGCATCTACTGCAGTAATACTGCATCTACTGCAGTAATACTGCATCTACTGCAGTTATACTGCATCTACTGCAGTAATACTGCATCTACTGCAGTAATACTACAGCTACTGCAGTACTACTACATCTACTGCAGTAATACTACATCTACTGCAGTAATACTACATCTACTGCAGTAATACTACATCTACTGCAGTAATACTACATCTACTGTAGTAATACTACATCTGCAGGACCTTCTGGTCTGTTTGTCTCCAGAGGCCAAACAGAGTTCAGCCAGTCCGCAGGTACCCAGCATGCACCTCTGAGGTGTTCTATCACCGTGGTGACGCTCCTCACATCACAGTGACAAATATCACACAGAAACACAGAAACACACACAGCTGGCAGCAGAGCAGAGCAGTGAGGGTCCAGTTCAGGTCTCTGTGAGGTCACTGACTACCTGTCTGTCTGTCCACCTGTCCACCTGTCTCTCTACCTGTCCAGTGTTATCAGATATATAGATATCAGATATCTGAGCTCTCAGTGAAGATCATCATCTCTCACTAAAGTTCATGAAGAAATCTGAGGATTGAAACGTCAACACGCATCAACATGAGCTGTCAGATAAACGTTCTGCAGTAAAAGTACATCACTAGTAGAGTAGAAGAAAGGAGTCAGTGAACTGAACTGCATTGTGATTTGTTGTTATTTATGAAATCAGAAAATCTTAGTAGACTGAGATCAAAACGATTGATTAGGCGATTGATCCACAAAAAGGAGGCGGTGCCACTGAACACCCATCAATCACACATCATGCATTCAGTCATCCATGTGGAAAAAAACATGTTCTGAAACAGACGTCATGCAGACTGAGAGCTGTACAATATGAGTAAAATATGCCAAAAATAGACTGAAGTTCTGCTGTAATCTGATGAACTACAACAAGGTGCTAGTTGAATTAAAAACAATAATTGAACAGCAAACCAATACATGCAGAGATACAGGAAGTGATGTCACATCTTAAAGGAATGTACCTGTGTGTGTGTGTGTGTGTGTGTGTGTGTGTGTGTGTGTGTGTGTGTGTGAGAGACTCACAGCTCCTCCAGGAAGTGCAGGCTGGTCAGAGCGCCGCTGGACAACATGGTCAGATTATTCATACTGAGGTCACTGTAGAGACACAGGAGAGGAAGTATTTAGAGTCTTTAATGCAGTAAAAGTACTAATACCACACTGTGAGTGTACTCCACCACATGTACAAGTCCTGCATTCAGAATCGTACCAAAGTAAAAGTATGAAAAACTGCAAAGCTGCCAGAAAAATGTGGTAAAAAGTACAATATTAACCTCTGAAATGTAGTGGAGAAGAAGTAGAAAGTAGCAGGAAGTAGAAATACTCAAGTGAAGTACCTCGAATTTGTACTTTAGTAAAAGTATATACAGTGCTTAAAGTGACAGATAAATGAATGGAGTTCTGTTGGAGCTTGTCCTAATATTTTTAGACCATAAAAGTGATTTAACCGCTCATTAAAGAGACCCAGACACAGTTTATTATGTTCAGACTGAATTCAGCTCATAAAAACTTTAAAAAATACTTAAAAAAACACTTAGTCTGACAAAGCACGCTTTCATAAACACACACACACACACACACACCTTTACAGGTGAGACTTAAAACACACACACACACACACACACACACACCTGAGTGAGAAACCAGACTTTCTCCTGGAACAAGTACTACAGTGTACAAGTACTCTGTTAGTGTACAAGTGAAAGACTCAGAGTAGAAGTACAACAGTATGAGCATCAAGTTAAAGTACTCGTTACAAAGAACGCAGAATAATATATCACACACTTGTACTGCATGTAGTAAAAGTAGGAAGTAGCACAGAATACTTTAAAGTACAAAAATGACTTAACTGTATTTGAGTAATTGTACTTAGTTACTTTCCTCCACTGGATGACATCACTGTTTGTGATTGGTTGAGAGCGACAGAGACATGACTTCCTCCTTCCTCCTTTCCCCCTCACTTCCTTTGTTCGTTCTTTCTTTCTTTCCTTCCTTCCTTCATTCCTTCCTTCCTTCTTTCTCTTCCTTCCTCCGTCCCTCCCTCCTACCTTCCTCCCTTCTTTCTTTCTCTTCCTTCCTTCCCTCCTTCCTTCCTTCTTTCCTTCCTCACTTCTTTCTTTCTCTCCCTCCGTCCCTCCCTCCTTCCCTTCCTCCCTCCCTTCCTCATCCCTTCTTCCTTCCTTCCTTCTTTCCTCCCTTCTTTCTTTCTCTTCCTTCCTCTCTCCCTTCCTTTCTCCCTCCTTTCCTCATCCCTTCCTTCCTCCCTTCTGTCTTTCTCTTCCTCCCTCCTTCCTTTCCTTCCTCCCTTCCTCCTCCCTTCTTCCTTCCTTCCTTCTCTCTCCTTATCTGACCGTCTTCTTTGTTCCTTTGTCTTGTCTGATCTTTGATCTTTGATCTCTGTAAACTTTACAGACTCCTCATGTCACTCTGATCTGATCTTGATGCTTCTAGAAGAACTACATGATTCATTTTCACACAAAAAAGGAGCATAAAATAAAAAATAAGATGTGTTTCTTTGCCATAATGTGATCAGATCAAGGAGACTTTTTACTTTTAAATCATTGCATCATGTTTGAGTCTCATTGTCAAACTGCTCCAGTGATACCAGTCAAATATTCAGAGAGAGAAAAGAGGGCTGGCTGGTTTTCCTGTGACACTGAGGCCTCTCTGGTTTTGTCCTCCTTCTTTTCAGGGAGGATGGGCTGGTGGCCCCCCGGGGCCCGGGGCCATCGGGGGTTTTATTCCCTGATCTATGCTGTCAGGCTGTGGAGAACAAACAGCATGAAACTGTTTCATTAACGACCTCATCACTGTGACGTCACACAGTGACATCACCGCTCAGCTGAAGACTCATTGGTCGACAACTGAACTTGACTTCCTGTTTCCTGACTCTAAATCTTTACTTCCATCTCCAGTTGTCTTCTCCTTCTCTGCTTTCACTTCTACTGTTACTTTACCTTGAAGTAGGATAAACTTTACTCCGGCCTGCAGCAGCACCAAATAAATGTACAAATACTCTGCTCATCGTACAGTCCTGCATTCAGAACCTCCCTTAAAGGCAGAATGAATCCATTTCAATCATCGCTGCTGTTGTAATTTAAATGAAATAAACAGATCAAAATGATGCCGAAATAATATAACTGTGCTGCCAATTTGTAGAAAGTCTGACTTCCTGTTTTGTCAGATCTGTTGCCAGGACAACAAGCTAGCGACTCTTAAAATGCATGTTTTTTGAATGGAGTTCGGATCGATCAGATGTAAATTCAAAATTTGATTTGCTTTCTGTTTGCAGGTTTATCAGTAAAGATCCTTCAGGAAGGTCAGTGTCAAAATAAAAGTGTTTTTCACTGACTAAAGAACAATCCTCCTCCAACAGCAGATCATCATCTCTGATGAGAGCTGAATGTGAACAAGTTCAAGACTAAAGACAGAGAATTTAGAAAAAGTGTGTAGTTTTTGAGACAGAAAAGAAAGAAAAAAAACAGACAAAAGTAAAAAAAGTCACAATTATTTAAAGTGATAGTTGACAGTTATAGTCATAATATCACAGAGAAAAGATCAAATTTGTGCTGATTGTGAGGAACTGCTTGTTGTGTTTATTATTTTATATTATTATGATTATTAAAGTAAAGGAGACCATTAGAGAGAGGACTGGTTACTGGTTATTTCTATACTGTTATGTTTAGCACTCGTCTATGTTATCAGATTCAGCAAGAGGTCAGATGAAATCCTGCAGATTAAAAAAAACTCCTCAGAGTCCAGCAGACCAGAGACCAGTCCACCTCAAAGACCCTGATCCACATCACTGTGAGCCGACAGGACCAGGAACCAGGACCGCTGCTGGATCCACGGGACACCCAGAACCAGAACCAGAACCAGGACGGACTAAAATGTTCCATTTTTTAAATGGAGTTTGGTGCTGATGGGACACTACCACCTTTTTCCACAGGAGGCGCCAAAATCAACACAGAACAAAAGTTTCATCGTCAAAACTTTAAGTTAAAGGTAGAGCAAAGATACTTTATGAAAGAAGTACTTTCATAGTATTAGTACTTTTACTGAAGGACATATTGGCAGAACTTCTGTCTCAGTCATCATCATCATCTCCAAGCTTAACGGAGACCGCCATCATGTCAAGGTGACCAGTTTGAAAAGCATTGTGGGATACTGGCGACCAACACACACACACACACACACACACACACACACACACACACACACACACACACACACACACACACACACACACACACGCACACACAAAAAAGTCCTTGATGTTTTGTTGGATTTGATTCCTGATTGGTGCTTTAATAAAAAACACAAAGAACCATTGATCGACTGTGTGTGTGTGTGTGTGTGTGTGTGTGTGTGTGTGTGTGTGTGTGTGTGTCCATCTGCCTCAAACTGTAAGAAAAGTGCTTTCATTGACACACACACACACACACTGAATAGAAGAAGGTTTTTCTTTAATGAGAGTGAAATTTAAATCCTGGACATTGTGCTGCTTTTAGATCACAGCCAACACACACACACACACACATACACACACACACACACACACACACACTCAGTATAATGATGTCATGGTTTTTTGCCAGTCTGGTTTCGAGGCCGCTCACCTGCTGGGAGGTGAACTGGACCTGAAGTGGTTTTAATGTTTCTCTTCTCTGCAGCAGAAACACTGAAACTAAAGAGACTCTTTATCTGAGGAGACAGAAGAAGACCACAGAAAGCCTCTGACCTCCAGGTGACAGGTGGACGAAAAAGACATGAAACTCTTTAAGAACATAGATCCTCAAACACACTCAGTGTGACCTCTTTAAAAACATCGACCTTCCTAAGAACCAGCCTAGCCTCTTAAAACCAGTAGAACCTCTTAAAGAACAAGGAGAACCTCTCAAAGAACCAGGATAGCATACTGAATAACCAGTAGACCCTCTTAAAGAACCAGTAAAACCTCTTAAAGAACCAGGATAGCATACTGAATGACCAGTAGACCCTCTTAAAGAACCAGTAAAACCTCTTAAAGAACCAGGATAGCATACTTAATAACCAGTAGACCCTCTTAAAGAACCAGTAAAACCTCTTAAAGAACCAGGATAGCATACTGAATAACCAGTAGACCCTCTTAAAGAACCAGTAAAACCTCTTAAAGAACCAGGATAGCATACTGAATAACCAGTAGACCCTCTTAAAGAACCAGTAAAACCTCTTAAAGAACCAGGATAGCATACTGAATAACCAGTAGACCCTCTTAAAGAACCAGTAAAACCTCTTAAAGAACCAGGATAGCATACTTAATAACCAGTAGACCCTCTTAAAGAACCAGTAAAACCTCTTAAAGAACCAGGATAGCATACTGAATAACCAGTAGACCCTCTTAAAGAACCAGTAAAACCTCTTAAAGAACCAGGATAGCATACTTAATAACCAGTAGACCCTCTTAAAGAACCAGTAAAACCTCTTAAAGAACCAGGATAGCATACTGAATAACCAGTAGACCCTCTTAAAGAACCAGTAAAACCTCTTAAAGAACCAGGATAGCATACTGAATAACCAGTAGACCCTCTTAAAGAACCAGTAAAACCTCTTAAAGAACCAGGATAGCATACTGAATAACCAGTAGACCCTCTTAAAGAACCAGTAAAACCTCTTAAAGAACCAGGATAGCATACTGAATAACCAGTAGACCCTCTTAAAGAACCAGTAAAACCTCTTAAAGAACCAGGATAGCATACTGAATAACCAGTAGACCCTCTTAAAGAACCAGTAAAACCTCTTAAAGAACCAGTAGAACATTGAATAACCAGGAGAACATCTTAAAAAAACAGTAGAACCTCTCAAAGAACCAGTAGAACCTCTTACAGAACCAGGAGAACCTCTCATAGAACCAGGAGAACCTCTTAGAGAACCAGTATATAATATGTAATCTGTAATAAATCATCTATAATTCATAACATATGAACTGTATATTATACAATATATTTATTATGCAATATATAATAAATAATCTAGAATATATATTTTATGGTATATCTTATAATTCTATTATTTATGTTATTATATAAATGATATTATATTATATATATGTTATATTATTCTGTTATTATTCACCCCAAATGAACAACATGACGTGCGCGTCGTGTCGGAGCGCGAGGCAGACAGGTGTTCAGTTTCTCAGGCTGCAGAACACGCACGCACGCGCTCTCTCTCTTTCACACACACAGCACGTGGACTCACAGGTAGGACGTGAACACGCTCAGGTTGGTCGGAACCTCCCGGAGCCCGAGGTCCGAGCAGTCCACCCGGTGCAGCAGACCGTCCAGCTCGCACCGACAGCGGACGGGGCAGCCTCCGCTGTCCGGGTCCCTGGAGCTGCTGAGCTCCTCCACTGCCCCGGAGCTCTGCAGCTCCACCGAGGACTCGGAACTCCTCAACACCGCCGAGAGGGCTCCAAACACGGCCAACAAAGCCACAAACCCCGGCATGTCCACGGTTCTTCCTCCGAGTCTGAGAGTTTTAAATCCCCCCAAAAACACTGAAATAAAACACCTGAAGATCCGGATCAAGTTGGTCCTGGTCTCAGATTAACTTTAATCTGGACTGAGTTTCTCTGAAATAAGAAATAAAAAGTAGTTGGTCTGTTTCCAGGCTGCACGCGCGCAGGAGAGGAGAGTGTGTGTCAAGTGTGTGTGTGTGTGTGAGAGAGAGAGAGAGAGAGAGAGAGAGAGTACTGCAGTACTACTACATGGTGTCAGAGCGAGTACTTTATATACACACCGTCTGTTTGTCTGTCACAGCAGAAACACCCAAAATAAACAAACCAAATAAACTCACACAAAAAATCTTTAGACATAAAATTATTATTATTCATCAATTAAATCACCAAAGCGAAGCATCTTTACAACAATATTACCATATTTATTTTTATTTCTTTTATTTGTTTTGACACTGCATGCAATACATTTTTGTTTTAATGAGTGTGTGTGGGGTGGAAGGAAGCAGTATTCAGCTCCTTTACTGCAGTAAAAGTACTAACACTAATACTAGTGCTAGTACTAAAACTGTGAAAAAAGTCCTGCATTCAAAACACTCCACTAAGTGGTGAAAGTATCAGGAGAGTGTACTTAAAGTACTTCATGAATAAGTATTGCAGTATCAGTAAAATGCAGTAGTAGTGGTTGTAGTGGTAGTTAATGTTCCCTGTCAGTATGTTTCTGTTGCATCTGATAGTAGTAGTAGTAGTAGTAGTATCAGCAGTAGCAATAGTAGTAGTAGTAGTAGTAGCAGCAGCAGCAGTAGCAATAGTAGTAGTAGTAGTAGTAGTCATAGTAGTAGTAGTAGCAGTAGTAGGTAGAGTGGTGGTGGTAGGCGGTGGTGGTGGTGGTGCTAGTGGTAGCAGCAGTAGGTGGTGGTGGTGGTAGCAGCAGCAGCAGTGGCAATGGTGGTGGTGGTGGTGGTCATGGTAGTAGTGGTAGCAGCAGTGGTAGCGGTGGTGGTCGGTGGTGGTGAGCGGCGGTGGTAGGTGGTGGTGGCGGCGGTGGTGGTGGCAGCAGTGGTGGTGGCGGTGGTGGTAGTGGTGCAGCAGCGGTGGTAGTAGCAGTGGTGGCGGTGGTAGTGGTGGTGGCTGGTGGTGCAGCAGCGGTGGTAGCAGTGGCAGCAGCAGTAGTAGCAGTAGTAGTAGTAGTAACAGCAGCAGTAGTAGTAGTAGTAGTAGCAGCAGTAGCAGCAGTAGCAGTAGTAGTAGCAGGAGGAGTAGCAGTAGTAGCCTAGTGATAATAGTAGTAAATGTTCACAACATTACTGCAGTAAAAGTGTGAGTTACACAAATTAGAAATACTCCATTAGAAGTAGAAGTTCTGTTTCTTAAAGGTGCACTGTTGAGGATCTGGTGACCTCTAGTGGTGAGTCTGCAGATCACAACCAATAAAGGATAAATATATAACCATAAATAAAATATAATTATTCACATCTGGAAACATGAATATCCGACGTGTTTTACATAAGCACAGTAACTTTGAAAATGTACTTTGTAAGGAACATTCTGTTTAAATACAAATATTTAGTTCACAATAATATCTGATAAATAAAAGCAGGAAATCCTCTCTTTTGAGAAAGAATCACTATTTCTTCTTGAAACATGACCGAAAGAATTAATTGATTATCAAAAAACTTGCTTCTTTTACTGTCAGTTAACCAATAAATTAATCAACTAATTGTTTCGGCTCTACTGGGAATCTGACCTCTAAAACTCACTTATTTTCTTTAAAATACTGCCTATCAGAAAGATAACAAGACAATCTTAAAATCTATAATAATTATAATAATACAATAATAAATATCATGACTATTATATATATATATACGTATATATACGTATATATATATATATACGTATATATACGTATATATATATATATATATATATATATATATATATATATATATATATGACTCTCTGCTGCTTCATTTCCTGTCAGACTCTGACCTCTAGCGGCTCTTTGCTGCTACTGCAGCCACAGACAAGAAGTAAATATGAAAAGTCATTTTATATGTTTTAATTGTGGTATTTTCATTCAATAAACCAACTCAGACCTTGACGAAGTTCCAGGCAGTAGTGGAAGAAGTACTCTGATCCTGTCCCCACAGCTGAATTAATGAGCTTGTGTTTTCCTTATTGTCTTTAAGTACTTGTGTGTTGGAAAATTAAACTATTATCCACAACTGAAGCATGATATTAAGTGAATAAATAATGGTTTTTGAGCCTCACACTCATTGGGGTTAAACTATAGCTGTGACCTCAGACTTTTGACCTGTCATGGATCACTCTTCTGTTCACAGTGCATTCAAATATAAAGACTATTTCAAAGATACACATATATGATGTGTCCAAACACCTTTTTTCATTATTATTTTAGCAAAATCTGAGAATAAAAGATCAAATACGAAAAAAAGAAATCAGAAAAAAATATAAAATTCATTCAAACAGCTCCCAGTAATAATTTTTGATTAATGTCGTTCACACATTCCATTTAAAATGAATGACTGAAGCGTCACATGATGAGTTCTGGTTTATTTCTATGATGGTGTTGTGATGACGTCACAAACCTCCAGCAGAGCCCGTCATGTGACGCTGCAGAGAGCAACAATGAAGAGAAGAGGTCTCACTCTGCCGTGAATTGAGAGTCTTAAGAGAAAAATAAACAACAGTTGAAAAGAGTAGAAGCTTCACTATCCAATGAAGCTGTGACATAACCATTACTGCTACTACTAATATTACCAATAATAATAATAATAATAAGTTTGATTACCCTCCCAGAGATCAGTAAATACGTATTAAGAAAAGTATTCAGAAAAAGTGCAATATGTTCTTCTGAGTTATGGTGGAGTAGAAGTATAACACAGCAGGAAATGTAAACACTCAAGTACAGATACCTCTAATATTATTGAAATTATTATAATATGCTTCATCATTGAAAGGGACAGATGATTATAAAAGGTGGTGGGACGTCTCCTCCTTGTGCTTGAAAAATTACGAGTCATCCTCACAGACATAGACGATCTTCGGCGGAGCTAACCGGCTAACTGCTAGCCCAAAGAGACGCCATTAGTTGGGTGAAAACAGACATTCGCATTAGATCTAAAGAGAAGTACCTCATCGTTTAGACCCGTTCCCCTCACACCTGTTGCTAAATATTAATAAAACTCAGACTCGCTTATGTTGTCGAGGTGTTTTCCTCGTGATTTTAGCTCGTTTTTTACAGTCGGAAGCTGATGTGAGCTGCGCAGGACTTCAGTTCCGATCGGTAGTTAGCATTAGCAGCGCTAGCTTGATACCGCTTGTTTTGACAGAAGCAGACAGCAGGATTTTGTTTGATAAAACAGCCATGGCGGCCGGAGGGACGGGCGGTAAAACCTACTCCTTCAAGGTGGTGCTGCTGGGGGAAGGGTGTGTGGGGAAGACGTCGCTGGTGTTGCGGTACTGCGAAAACAAATTCAACGACAAACACATCACAACTCTACAGGTAAGACCAGGAAGCTGCTGCTAGCTAGGTGGCTAGCGTTAGCAAGCTAGGCAGCTAGCTGAGACAGTTGGTTGTTTTTCTGGAAATCAAAGCTGGTGGGTGGTGTTTGTGTTGCTGTCACTTGTGTGTGTGTGTGTGTGTGTGTGTGTGTGTGTGTGTGTGTGCGCGCGCGCGCTGCTCAGCCCGAGCCATCCCGGGGGAGCGGGGTTAGTGACTGAAACCGGAGCCAGGTGAACTGGGGCGGCCGGGACAGAAACCAAACGGTCCAGACATGTTTACCTGCCGAGATACACACCTGAGTTATCAGCCTGAGTAACACAGGTAGAGGGGGAAGGAAGTACATATACTCCAGCACTGTATGTCATATACGTCAGAAGTAAATATAGTAGTTTTATTAAAACAAAATCTCAACTAATAAATAATGATGACATATTAATAGTAGATCTATCACTACTATTACTACTGCTGCTTCTACGACTAGTACTACATCAGATATAATAGAAAATGCTTGCAGGAACAGTACTACCACCACTACTGCTACTACAGCAAATATATCAGAAAAATATGAGTACTTTTACTCAGATATCAGAATAGGAAACCGTCACACTAACAGTTAATAATCAATAATGTCTAAATATGCCTTAAGCCGTCACTTCCTGTTGTAAAGGCGGCTCCCCATTCATAATAAGAGTACCAGCTGTGGCGGAAGTACTCTGATACTTTAGTACCATGAAAGTACGTGTATCACAGTGACTGATTTATGAGGGGATTTTCAGGAAATTCATATTCATGTGTGTCACCGTGGCTTCAGATAAAAGGAGTGTTTGCATCATATTCATTATAATAATGGTAATAACCATAATATCTCAGCCTCTACTGTTATTATTTTTCAAGTTTCTATACATTTATTGTATAAGATAATGTAGTGTTATATTCATAATCTACACATTTGTTTGTATTTGGTTAAGCTGCTCTTCATCTGAAATAAATCTAAAAGTTCATGAAATCATTTTTTCTTTAGATTCATGTGGTTCCTGATCAAGAGGCTCTGTTAATATGATTTACAAAAAAAATGATATGAAATGGAAAATCATTTAATTTTAAAGCAATGTATGTAGAAAGATGATCTGATGGCAAGAGGGAATGAATAATAGTATTCACAATAATAATCACATGATGCTCAGACATGTGAGCGTCAGCCCAGAGGTGCCACGACTCCACGTGAATGATCAGATTTTTAAATGAGATGAGAAGATGGTTATTATTATTATTATTATTATTATTATTAATCTATTTCCTTTTCTTATTAA
The DNA here is from genome assembly GCA_029721515.1 of Synanceia verrucosa. Taxonomy (NCBI): domain Eukaryota; kingdom Metazoa; phylum Chordata; class Actinopteri; order Perciformes; family Synanceiidae; genus Synanceia; species Synanceia verrucosa. Next base: position 18,890,201 of record CM056571.1, read on the forward strand.
TGCACTTTAGAGCTTTTCTATTTTTATTCTTATTCTGATTTTTATTATGTTATATTGTAACAGTTTACTTTTATTTTTAGTATTTTTTCCTTTTATTGTTGTAAGTAATGTAATTAATAAACTCTGAAATATGTTAATATTAATATTTTAATATTTAAATTTCTCTATTTTTTCTGTATATTTACAAAATATATGTAGTTTCCATAATTTTACTTCTTTTGTATGCATTTATGTTTCCTTATTTATATGTAGAAAATATATTTTTAAAAATACAGAAACAGATGAACATTTTGTTTTATTATATAGTCATCTTGATGTTTTGTTGTTCTTGTGACTCCATGGAAATCAAACTTGTTTTAAAAGAACACTGGAGCAAGAATTCATGTCCTCTGTGGATTGGTGGTCAGAGCACAGCTCATCGCCATGACAACATCATGTTATTATTTTAATAGTTATTATTGCTCCTTCCCTCCAACTGTCCAGTAAACCAGAGGCTGACCTTTGACCCCAGCAGACTTTAACCTTTTTATCAGAGCCGTTTAAACGGTTTAAAAGCTAAAACATGTTAAATACCTGAAACTAAGTACATTTACTGTAGTACCACAGGAAACATGTTATCCTGATATTCAATATTTACATAATAAACTGGCTGCAGACTGAATCCATCAGAAACGTTTTTACATTTTCAGTTTCATGGCTCTTTGTTTTCTTTTCGTCTGTCAGGGACTGAAAATATAAATATATTCCTAATAAAGTAGTGTTATTGCACGGGGCAGATTAGACAATCAATCCTTAAGTAATATCAAAATGATCTTATTGCTTTACAGCGTTATCAAACAGGAAATTATCTACTCATTACTCAGTTTGAGTTATTCGATTAATTTGTTTTAAAGTCAAAATCTGCTAAACGACGTCAGTATTCATGACGATATCTTGATAAGTGGGATTACAGACCGACCACAAATATATTTTAATAATTAAATGGCATGAAGTTCATGTTGTCTGCAAAATCTTAACTTTGTTTTGAAATGACAGCATACAGAGCGACAATCAAAATGAATAGAATAGAACAGAATGCCATTTATTATCATTATACAACCGTACAAACAAAATTATAGCGCTTCTCCCTTTCCACTGCACAAGGATAAAAATAAGTATGAAAATAAGTATATAAATCTTAGTGTGTTAATACTAAAATAAGCATAAAATAAGTACAAAAATGTGCCATATATACTAATGCAATTATGAAAATGTTGTGACGTTAAGACAAAATTCAACCCAAAAAATACAAAAAAAAACCCTAATATGATGAACATGAAGCATTACAGAACCAAAAAATAAGATTTAAACTAAAATATACTCACTGAAACAATTTCTGCACGTCTCTCATCATATTTTTATCATACAATAATTGATTCAAGCTAGATTGATGTAAACTAAGTAAAATAGTTTGTTATAGTTCTACTTTTTTTCACTTCCAATCCAGATATCTGACTTAGGATATCTGCCAGTACCAATACTATTCTGATACTAGGGCTGTGTTTGCTTTAATATTATTGTTATCGAATATTATTGTTAACGTTCTGTACTCGTGATAAGGCACTCCTGTCTTGTCGTGCAGTATTCATACTTTTCTCAGTAACCTCACTGCGGTCAGATCTCCGTATCTTGCCCAGATACAGCAGTGCTGTTTTCTGATTGGCTCATGTGTAGCAGTCTGTTACATTCTGATTGGCTGCAGCATTCCAAGCTCCCGGTGTCATGCTACACGTCCCACTGCTCATATAGAGGTCTAACTTGGTCGGAGTTACATAATAAATAATTTTGAAATACCAGGTGTGTGTGTGTGTGTGTGTGTGTGTGTTTCTGTGTGTCACACTCAAAACACACTGAACAGTGAGACTGGAGACACGTTGTGTCACAGTGATGCTAAATAACCTGCTAGCTAGTTAGCAGACCATAGCAGAGTCAATTCAGCAGACAGTTAAAGCACAGACATACCTGAGGGATCGGAAATTTCCGCAGGGTGGATTGGAGATTTCCAATCCGTGAATTTACTGTGAACTTTATTTACGTTATTATTCCAGCGTTTTTTTCCTCCAGAGAGATTAAAAGTGAGAGCAACAGCAGTACCATGCTACCATGTTCATGTTTAGCAGGTCTAACATGTACCATGCTAACCATCTCAGCTTAGTGTGTTAGCATTATAACATGCTAATGTTTAGCAGGTCTAATGTGTACCATGCTAACCATCTCAGCTTAGTGTGTTAGCATTGTAACATGCTAATGTTTAGCAGGTCTAACATGTACCATGCTAATCATCTCAGCTTAGTGTGTTAGCATTGTAACATGCTAATGTTTAGCGGGTATAGTGTTTACCATGTTAACCATCTTAGCTTAACGTGTTAGCTTGCCAACATGCTGATGTTAAGCAGGTATAATATTGTCCATGTTAACCATCTCAGCTTAACGTGTTAGCATGTTACCATGCTAATGTTTAGCAGGTATCGTGTTTACCATGTTAACCATCTCAGCTTAGCGTGTTAGCATGTTACCATGTTTATGTTTAGCAGGTCTAATGTGTGCCATGCTAACCATCTCAGCTTAGTGTGTTAGCATGGTAACATGCTAATGTTTAGCAGGTATAGTGTTTACCATGTTAACCATCTCAGCTTAGCGTGCTAGCATGTTACCATGCTAATGTTTAGCAGGTATAGTGTTTACCATGTTAACCATCTCAGCTTAGCGTGTTAGCATGTTACCATGCCAATGTTTAGCAGGTATAGTGTTTACCATGTTAACCATCTCAGCTTAGCGTGTTAGCATGTTACCATGCCAATGTTTAGCAGGTATAGTGTTTACCATGTTAACCATCTCAGCTTAACGTGTTAGCATGTTACCATGCTAATGTTTAGCAGGTATAGTGTTTACCATGTTAACCATCTCAGCATGTTACCATGCTAATGTTTAGCAGGTATAGTGTTTACCATGTTAACCATCTCAGCTTAACGTGTCTGCCTGTTTTGTCTGAATGTTTAAAGGCTAACTAAAAGCGTTGTGTTGTCTGCAGGCGTCCTTCCTCACAAAGAAGCTGAACATCACAGGAAAGAGAGTGAACCTCGCCATCTGGGTGAGTGTTGGCGTCTCAGGACGTTTTAACGAGCCGACAGGAAGGAAGCGTCTCTGATTGAACTGTGTTTGTTTCCAGGACACGGCAGGTCAGGAGCGTTTCCACGCTTTAGGTCCCATCTACTACAGAGACTCCAACGGAGCCGTCCTAGTGTACGACGTCACAGACGAAGACTCCTTCCAGAAGGTTCTGCTTTTAACAAAAACACTAACGTTACTGGTGCTGGTCTGTAACTGAGTACATTCACTGAAGCACTTTAGTGCCTTCATTTATTTCATTTAAGTATCAGCTTCAGCTGTGGCTGCTCCCTTCAGAGTGACTGAGAGTGATTTATCATTTATTCTTGTTATTCATATTTCATTTATTTTAACTCCTAGGGGTGAGATGATTTCTGGGTTCATTGATGAGTAGATTGAAATATATAGAATATTTTACTTCTTTCTTCTCTGATTATGGTAAAAGTAAAACTTTCTCTCATCATTTCATCTTTTGAGTCCTTAGTGTTTTTCTGCTCTGTGGTTGCAGGTGAAGAACTGGGTGAAAGAGTTGAGGAAAATGTTGGGCAACGACATTTGTTTATGTATAGTAGGTAAGTTCTCACAGATGATATCACATCCAGTCACACAGCAGTTTGAAATGTTCCTCATGTTTGCTGCCTCTTGTTTCCATGCACTCTAAATATGAACCGCTTCTAACAGGATTATGTTGCTGATGTGCTGCTCGTCATGTGTTCGGACCAGAAATCTGTTGTTTCATAATGAAATTTAGCTGCTTTTAGCCAGGAAATCACATGAGGAGGAGTTTGACTTTTTTCTTTTTCATATTCTCTGAGTTTAAAGTTGTAAACTTACAAGGAAAAAACCTGGATATTTTGTGAGAGTAACAGTGGGAAAAAAACGAGACATTGTTTGAAAAAAAAAAAAAAATACAAGTAGAGGAGAAATAAACACAGTAACACAGAATTTATAATTTTTATCTGGAAAAACTTGAAACAACTTGTCGATGTTGATTTCACAATACTAGTAATAATAAAAATGGACTGTATGTATAATTCACAAACTCAAATTACTGAAAGAATACAATTTTAATAATAATAATGATTGTTGTTATTATCATTATTATATATTATACCGTCTAGAAGCTTTTGAAGATTATGATTTTTTTTTTCTTTGCTCTTAATTATTTCTCATGAGCATATTTTTAAAATGACCTGGTTTTGCTCTGATGTGATAAATAATATTAATGATTGTTTAATTGATAAATAACAAACCATTTTTTCTGCTTCTTTTCTCTGCAGGTAATAAAATTGATTTGGACAAAGACAGACATGTTTCGGTGGAAGAAGCTGAGAGGTAAAACTCAACTAAACCAGTAGAACAAATAGAACCAGCAGTAGAACCAGCAGTAGGAGCAGCAGCAGTAGGAGCAGCAGCAGTAGAAGCAGCAGTAGAAGCAGCAGTAGAACCAGCAGTAGGAGCAGCAGTAGAACCAGCAGTGGGAGCAGCAGTAGCAGCAGCAGCAGTAGTAGGAGCAGCAGCAGTAGGAGCAGCAGTAGAAGCAGCAGTAGAACCAGCAGTAGCAGCAGCAGCAGTAGGAGCAGCGGCGCAGTAGAGACAGCAGTGGGGCAGCAGCAGTAGCAGCAGCAGCAGTGAGCAGCAGCAGTGGGAGCAGCAGTGAGACCAGCAGTGGGAGCAGGCGGTGGGAGCAGCAGTGAACAGCAGTGGGCAGCAGCAGTGGGGCAGCAGTGAGCAGCAGCAGTGGGACCAGCGGTAGGGCAGCAGTGGAGACCAGCAGTGGGAGCAGCAGTAGCAGCAGCGGCAGTGGGGAGCAGCAGGTGAGACGGCAGCGGTGGGAGCAGCGGTGGGAGCAGCGGTAGCCAGCAGTAGAGCAGCGGTAGCGGCAGTAGCAGCAGCGGTAGCAGCAGCGGTGAGACAGCAGCAGTGAGCAGCAGTAGGGCAGCAGTGAGCAGCAGCAGTGAGCGGCAGTAGCAGCAGCAGTAGCGGCAGCAGCGGTAGCAGCAGAGCAGCAGTGAGCAGCAGTGGTAGCAGCAGCAGCGGCAGTGGCAGCAGCAGCAGTGGGAGCAGCAGTGGAGCAGCAGTGAAGCAGGCGGCAGTGGGGCAGCAGCAGTGGGAGCAGCAGTGAGCAGCAGTAGAGACAGCAGCAGCGGCAGTGGGCAGCAGCAGTGGAGCAGCAGCAGTGGCAGCAGTGAGCAGCAGCAGCAGTGGAAGCAGCAGTGAGACAGCAGTGAAGCAGCAGTGAAGCAGCAGTAGCAGCAGCAGTAGAAGCAGCAGTAGAAGCAGCAGTGGAGCAGCAGTGGGAGCAGCAGTAGAAGCAGCAGGGAGAAGCAGCAGTGAAGCAGCAGTAGAAGCGGCAGTGGGAGCAGGCAGGTGAAGCAGCAGTAGAGACGGCAGTGGGGCAGCAGCAGTGAAGCAGCAGTAGAAGCGGCAGCGGTGAAGCAGCAGCAGTGAAGCAGCAGTAGAAGCAGCAGTGGGAGACGGCAGTGGGAGCAGCAGTGAGACAGGCAGCAGTAGAGCAGCAGTGAAGCAGCGGTAGAGCAGGCAGCAGTAGGAGCAGCAGTGAAGCAGCAGTGGGACCAGCGGTAGAGACGGCAGCGGTAGAGACAGCAGTAGACGGCAGCAGTAGGAGCAGCAGCAGTAGGAGCAGCAGTAGAAGCAGCAGTAGAAGCAGCAGTAGAAGCAGCAGTAGGAGCAGCAGTAGGAGCAGCAGCAGTAGGAGCAGCAGCAGTAGGAGCAGCAGTAGGAGCAGCAGTAGGAGCAGCAGTAGGAGCAGCAGTAGAACCAGCAGTAGGAGCAGCAGTAGGAGCAGCAGCAGTAGGAGCAGCAGTAGGAGCAGCAGCAGTAGGAGCAGCAGTAGAACCAGCAGTAGGAGCAGCAGTAGGAGCAGCAGTAGAAGCAGCAGTAGGAGCAGCAGTAGGAGCAGCAGTAGGAGCAGCAGTAGAAGCAGCAGTAGGAGCAGCAGTAGAAGCAGCAGTAGGAGCAGCAGTAGGAGCAGCAGCAGTAGGAGCAGCAGTAGAAGCAGCAGTAGAAGCAGCAGTAGGAGCAGCAGTAGAAGCAGCAGTAGGAGCAGCAGTAGAAGCAGCAGTAGAAGCAGCAGTAGGAGCAGCAGTAGGAGCAGCAGTAGAAGCAGGTGTTCGTCTCACCTCGCTCTCCTCTCTGCAGCTACTCAGACTCGGTGGGGGCCAGACATTACCACACTTCAGCCAAACTGAATAAAGGCATCGAGGAGCTTTTCCTGGATCTCTGCAAACGTAAGAAACTGTTTGTTCTGCAGACAGGAAGTCAGTGCGTCACATGACCTCCACCTCAGAGCCACACAACACTTTTAATGTTTGTCTTTTTTATAGAATACAATATTTTTATTGATCAGAGTCACCTGTTAGATCATTTCCCAGTTTGGGATCAGTGAAGTTTTTTTTTTTTAATTCTAATACAGCAGACAAGTTATCGTGAAGTAAAAATAATGAAATAAGAAGAAACTTTTACAGTTGTACCAAAACAGCAAATGAAACAGCATTTGCACTCTGGATGTGACTGATCAGTGATGTGATAGTTTCTGTGAGAAATGTGACATAAATCCACTTATTTCTTATTTTACATCAAATCAAAAGCCTTTATTGTCATTAAATTACAGTGAACACAATGAGCCGCCATCAGAGTGTAAAAACAGAAATAATTAAGATAAAAATAGTGTTATATAAATTATTCTTTTATGTTTACTAATATTTCAGTTACTATAATGCAGTTATTGCTGAGGTTATTACAAACCATAATAATAAAAACTGGATGAGTTTACTCTTGTTTATTTCTGTCATTGAGACTTAAAGTGTTTGTTAGAGCATTAACTGTGTCTTTGTCGGGTCGTCAGGGATGATGGAGACGGCTCAGGCTGAGGAGAGGATGAAGGGCAACGGAGCCAGCCAATCAGCATCGAGTAGACGGGGCGTACAGATCGTCGACGATGAACCACAAGCCACAGCCGCCGGAGGATGCTGCTCTTCTGGCTAACGCTAATGCTAACGCTAACACACACACACACACTCACACACACACTCTGCGCTAAACTCCTAAAAAAAAAATCCCATCTGTTTCTGCTGCGTTCATTCAGCGCCGCCTCTGCTGCTAAGGATCATGGGAAATCATATTTACAACGGTTAACGCCCCACACCCCGCCAAAATAAAAGTAACTCGTGATAAAAATGAGCGATTATATTTCAGCACTTTAATTCATTTCCCACAAGCAGCGATTAAAAGTTCAAACTCACCTCTTTCCTGTGTCGTTTCTAAAAATGAAAAAGAGACTGAGGGACTCTGAGGACACAACATGCAGCAGAGATTTCTTTTGTTTTTCTTTGTTTGTTTTTGTTGACAGTGAAGTCCTCCAAACACACAGTGTGTAAACCTCATTCATGATCATATTTGTCTGAACTGACGAAGGCCAGAGGAGCAGCAGGAGGACAGTTTGAGGTGAAGCGCCGCCGCCTGCTGGACACTAACTGAACGACCACTTCTGGTGTTTCTCTCGTTCATCTTAACACACTCACAGGTGAGAAGGGACGGGGCAGGTGTTTCTCACTGTGGTTGTTACTGCAGCAACAGACAGGATCAACCACACTCCATTCAAAAAAACAGTAATTTTACCTCTCAGAACACAGAAGTTGCTGATCGACTGCTGCATCCACAGGTTAATTTTTTGTGTGACTTTGGTGTTTTAACGGGTTAATTCGGATTGACAGAATTCACACAGTAACGCAAACTAACTGACCGATCAATGCAGGGGTGGACCAGCAACTCCTGTGAGAGGAGCGCTTAAATTCCTGCTTTTTTAAATGAAGTCTTGTGGCTGTGAAGAGAACGTTATAACGACTCCAGTTTCCTACCGGGAAGGACTGACATGATGGTAAAGAGGTGAAAATACAGTGAAAACACCTGAACTGTCCCTTTAAAGAGTTAATATGAGGCTGTGTGAGCATTTACTGGTGTTTTTGTTCCGGAAAGAAACAAGAAAATCCATTAATAAGTCAGAATATTTCAGTTGAGGACCACAGGGATGATCACAGCACGATCAATAACTCAGTGTAATTTCATCAAAAGTTAAAATAAAAATGTTTCCAAGCTGTGAGTGAGTTAATATCTGCTGGAAAAATAATCCAGAAGTCGCCCTTTAATCTGAGTGTTTTACATATTAAATCATGAGGATTCAGTTGCAGCTGCACATTTAATAAAAAAGTGATAATAAATCCTGAACAATTAAACACAGAAATGATGCCAGGTGGTTTGAAGGTGCAGGTTTATGATAAATTAATAAATGATGGGGAAATAAAACCAGATTATTTTTTTTGGGGGTAAATTATTCACCTCAAAGAATTTACAAATCCAATAATAAGGAGATAAAACAGAATCAATTTAAAAAATAGATATGACAAATTCAATAAAAAGCTGAAGATACTAAATATTGATATCAAAGCTGATCCATTTTCCTTCAATTGACTAATTGATGGATAATTTTTGCTCTTCTTGAGATTATTTTCACATCAAAATAACAAAAATAAATAAAATGTGTGCAGTTTGACAGCTCTAATATCTTAATATATAATATGTTAAAAAATAATTAACTTATTTTCATTTAGATAAAAAATGTCAGAAAAAGGAGAAAACTAACTGATTAATAATCCATTTATAGTCATTTATTAAAAATAAAATTCTGTTAGATCAGCAAATTTGATCATATTTTCATCTCAGTTTGCTAAAAACACAAAATATATTTATATATTTATTAAAAATAAATAAAACAGCTGGAAAATGATTATCAATGTCATTTTTACTTATAAATCATCTAAATGTGGTGACGTGGTCAGCTCAGAGTTCAGCTCCTCCTCCTCCTCTCCTGTCCTCCTCCTCCTCCTCTCCTCTCCTCTCCTCTCCTCCCCTCTCCTCCTCTCCTCCTCCTTTCCTCTCCTCTTCTTCCTCCTCCTCCTCTTCTTCCTCCTCCTCTTCTCCCCTCCTCCTCCTCTTCTTCTTCTTCTCATCTCCCATCTCCTCCCCTCCTCCTCCTCTCCTCCTCCTCTACTTCTCATCTCCCCTCTCCTCCTCCCCTCCTTCTCCTCCTGTCCTCCTCCTTTTCTTCCTCTTCCTCCTCTTCCTCTCCTCCTCTCCCGCTCCTCCTCCTCTCTCAGATAAATCATTAAAAACTTGCATGTTTGATTTCTGTAAATGTCTTTTTTTCTGTTTTCCTCTTGAACTTAATAAAAACCAGAATCAGACCGGTGGGTCCTTAAATTTAAGGTCTCCATGGTGATGGGAATGTGGATCTGACCAGTACTTTGTCTCTGTACTCTCTACTGTGTACTTTTACTGCTCGGCTCAGTGACTCTGCTCACAGTGACGTCGTACAAAAACACAAACTTCTTCAGTCCTCTTCCTGATCTATTAAAATAATAATTACAATAATAATGATGTGGCTGCAAAGGAAGAAGAAAATCAGCACACTGTTTGGAAATGTGATTTTTTAAAAAACTGCTCGTGTCAAAAAGTGTTTTGTAAAGAAAACAGAATAATTATAAGGATTTCCACAAGGCGCCGACGTGTCGCTCTCCTGCTCTTTGTTTCATGTCACTGGTTTCATCATGTCAGACAGGAAATGAAATCATCTTAATTTAAAGTTTGAGTCTGGTGATCGTCTGGATTCTGAAGTCTGAGAAGAAAACATGATGAATCCAGATTCATCCGCTGCTGAAAGTAGTCCCCAACAAAGTCTCTTCCTGTCTACTACTTCCTGTTTGTTTCACTTAAAACATCTGTTGATATAATAAAAGAAAAAATCTAGAATAACACCAGACTTTTACTTTAATTAAGTATATATTTAAGAACAAGATGCTGGTTGGACTTCATTTAACGTTTACACATCGTTGGGGACCTTTCTGGGTTTTTGATTTTATTTTTTAAGTTGGCTCCAATAATAAATAAACAATAAACAAAAAAAGTTTGCATCATTTCTATCGTCATCGTCATCATTATATTGTTATTCTTATACTAGTTATCTGTTTATTAAGTAGTGCATATTAATCATCATCATCAGCCTTTAATCTGGGTTAAATACTGTACTATTCTGTTTACTGCAGTACTTTACTGTGTACTGCAGTATTTCACTAACATTTCAGGATTTACTGTGGATCTGTCAGGATTCAGTGTTTATCGCGGTACTGACGGCAGTATTTATCACAGTACTTGACACAGTTTGACACTTTCTTGGTTTTATTTTCTTCTACAGTCTCAGTTTCAGCAGGAAATCAAACAGACAGAAAAGATTAAAAATATAAAAGTATTTTCCTTTTTTAAATTTCTTTACTGGCTTCTGGACGCTGCCGTCCTCTTTCTCTTTTCTCCTTTAGTAAAAAAATAAGCTGAAGTCTCCTGGACTTCACAGCACATGCTTTTAATTTAAAGCGTCATCAACACAGCACTCGGTTTTCAAAATAAAAGCCTGAAGTGGTTATTATTGGTGCTTGTTATTTGGGTGCTGATGAGGATTATGAAAGGTGAAGGTTATAGACAGAAACTAAAGGTAGAGGACAGTGACAGCTTCACCTTTCATCTGTTACTAACGATCAAAATAAAAAACATCTGTTTGTTTTTGCATCAGAGAAAAAAGTGCATCGACCTTCAGGAAACTGCAGCCAAAATCAGCATGACATGAATTCAGTTTGTGTGGAAAGAAAAGACAGCGGGTCCAGGAAAAAAAAAAAACAAAACAGACTTTTTATAACTAGAAAAACAAGTCAGTGAGAAATTCGAGAGTGAAACAACTGAAAAAACCCTTTAAATTCCGACTTTCTTCTCATTAAATTTGGTTTTAAAATCTCCTTAACATTAAACATGTAAAATAAAAAAAAAATCTTTCTAATAAGTAATGTTGTGGGGGTTTTTTTAGACTTTAATGAAGAAAAGTTTTCACACAGTTCACAGTCTAGGTCAATGTGAGGATCAGGGCCAGAAAATACATTTTAATCCTGGATTTTCTTTGTCTTATTACTGTTTGACTGTTTTCAGACGCTTTCTTGAGAATTTAGCTTTTTAGAGCCAAACTATAGAAAAAAAAAAAGTCTGAATTTAAAGACTTGAGCCGACATGAAACGATTAATAATTATTAAAACAAAACAGAAACATACGCTAAGCCCCGCCCCCGTGTCGACCAATCAGATCCTCCCTCTGATGTCACATGACTAGTGAAGCTGCTGCAGTGGCTTTAAGTTTCTCCTCCTAAAGGCACCATCGTCTTCGGACCGCCTCCGATTCAAGAACAAACAAGCTGAACATCACTCTACTACTGTTAGTACAGGTACAGGTACTAGTCATAATACTCTAGTACTGCAGTACTCTAGTACTCCTGTACTCTAGTACTCCGGCGGGTTGTGCAGCTCCTGGTATTTGGGAGGAGGCGTGGTGAAGACGGCCGGGACGTTCAGCAGGACGGAGGGACGGTCGGGGTAACGCATCTGATGGATCATGGCGGAGGACAGAGCCATGCCGAGCAGCTGGACAGGAAACAGGAAGTGACATCAGCATCTCGTTTGTTGTTAACCACAAAAATAACAATCAGTCATCCAGGTGGAACTTTGGTTTTGTTTTTTAAGAAAAGTTCTGGATTTTTTTTTCCCCACTAAAACTTCAAGTCGAACTGATATGAGAAAAACTATTTACAGTTTACTGCAGTATTTATTAAAAGTATTTACTGCAATATTGACAGTATTTACTGGAGTATTTACTGCAATATTAAAAGTATTTACTGGAGTATTTACTGCAATATTAACAGTATTTACTGGAGTATTTACTGCAATATTAACAGTATTTACTAGAGTATTTACTGCAATATTAACAGTATTTACTGGAGTATTTACTGCAATATTAACAGTATTTACTAGAGTATTTACTGCAATATTAACAGTATTTACTGGAGTATTTACTGCAATATTAACAGTATTTACTAGAGTATTTACTGCAATATTAACAGTATTTACTGGAGTATTTACTGCAATATTAACAGTATTTACTAGAGTATTTACTGCAATATTAACAGTATTTACTGGAGTTTTTATTAGATCATTTATTAGAAAATTTACTAGAGTATTTACTGCAATATTAACAGTATTTACTGGAGTATTTACTGCAATATTAACAGTATTTACTAGAGTATTTACTGCAATATTAACAGTATTTACTGGAGTTTTTATTAGATCATTTATTAGAAAATTTACTAGAGTATTTACTGCAGTATTAACAGTATTTATTAGAGTATTTATTGCAGTATTTATCAGATTATTTACTTGAGTATTTACTGCAGTGTTTAGAGTATTAGTTAGAGTATATATTACAGTATTCATTAGATTGTTTACTGCAGTACGTATACTACAGTAAATACTCTAATACATGCAGTAATACAGTTATTATTAGTTCTCACCGCCAGGGCGGCCAGAGTGAAGACGACGGCGATCATGACGTCAGCGACGAGCAGGACGTAGTGGAGGATAATGGGAAAGCATGTCTGAGGAAGGAGAGAGTTTTCGACCAATCAGCTCACAGATCCTGAAAACACGCCGTTCACCTGTTCAGGTAAATAAATGTTTGTGTCTCACTGACCTTCAGGTAGACGGACTTCCTCTGCAGCAGGACGTCCTGAGGAGATGACAGGAAGCTGCGTTAGAAACAAACAAACAAACAAACAAACGTACATTCAGGACGGAGGAGCGAACGTCAAACTCACTCTGTAGCTGACGGTCTGACACTTGCCCTCCATCTCCTCCTCCTGGTTGCACACACAGGATTCTGGGATATCGTCCTGCCAGTCTGAGTAGCTGAAAAGACCACAGCAGTGGAGCTGGGACAGGAAGGAGACGATTAGAGCAGCAGAGAGCTTCACGGAGAGCTTCATATATGATAATAGAGCATCAGAGAGCTTTAAATATGATATCAGAGCAGCAGAGAGCTTTAAATATGATATTAGAGCAGCAGAGAGCTTCATGAAGAGCTTTAAATATGATATTAGAGCATCATAGAGCCTCACGGAGAGCTTTAAATATGATAATAGAGCATCAGAGAGCTTCACGGAGAGCTTTAAATATGATATTAGAGCATCATAGAGCCTCACGGAGAGCTTTAAATATGATAATAGAGCATCATAGAGCTTCATGAAGAGCTTTAAATATGATATTAGAGCATCATAGAGCCTCACGGAGAGCTTTAAATATGATAATAGAGCATCAGAGAGCCTCACGGAGAGCTTTAAATATGATAATAGAGCATCAGAGAGCCTCACGGAGAGCTTTAAATATGATAATAGAGCATCAGAGAGCCTCACGGAGAGCTTTAAATATGATAATAGAGCATCATAGAGCCTCACGGAGAGCTTTAAATATGATAATAGAGCATCAGAGAGCCTCACGGAGAGCTTTAAATATGATAATAGAGCATCATAGAGCTTCATGAAGAGCTTTAAATATGATATTAGAGCATCATAGAGCCTCACGGAGAGCTTTAAATATGATAATAAAGCATCATAGAGCTTCATGAAGAGCTTTAAATATGATATTAGAGCATCATAGAGCCTCACGGAGAGCTTTAAATATGATAATAGAGCATCATAGAGCTTCATGAAGAGCTTTAAATATGATATTAGAGCATCATAGAGCTTCATGAAGAGCTTTAAATATGATATTAGAGCATCATAGAGCCTCACGGAGAGCTTTAAATATGATAATAGAGCATCATAGAGCCTCACGGAGAGCTTTAAATATGATATTAGAGCATCATAGAGCCTCACGGAGAGCTTTAAATATGATAATAGAGCATCATAGAGCCTCACGGAGAGCTTTAAATATGATATTAGAGCATCATAGAGCCTCACGGAGAGCTTTAAATATGATAATAGAGCATCAGAGAGCTTCATGAAGAGCTTTAAATATGATAATAGAGCAGCAGTTTTGATCGATGGATCTGATCAGCTCTGATCACATGACCTTCACGTTGCTCACCTGTGTCTGCAGGCTGTTGGCCATGTTCTTCACATCCTGTCTGGCCTTGTTCAGCGGCAGCAGCTCATGAAACTTGTCCTCCAGGACTCCTTCCAGCTGAACACAAACAGAAACAGCTGGTCAACCTTCAGATCAGCTGACTGAGCTGAGAAACACTTTTACTCATCACCACTAGCACAGGCTAGAAACAGTAGAAACAGTAGAGACAGCGGAGACAGTAGAAACAGCGGAGTGGTACTGTACCTGTGGACGGGCGATGGCGGCAGGGATTCCAGCTCGGAGCATCATCAGACTTCCTAGAACCATACAGACCAAGAACTGTGGAGGAAGACAACAGGAAAGACATTTACCAAAATAAAACCTGAAAAAGACAAGATCAAGCACTTCCTGACCAGATCTGTGAGAACTTAACCATTTACTAGAGACAGGAAGTCTAAAGGAACAGTTCACGTCCTGTCAACAGATGATGATGACGTCAGTCTGGAAGTTTCTTTCACAGATTTCGATACATCCTGCTTGGAAATAATCTGGCCTCACAGGGAGCTTTTATTCTGAAGTTGCGCCATCCTGTGCAGCTGGTGTGTACTCACCACGATCAGAGACACCCGGCTCTCCTTGTGGGCGCCGTACGCTCCCAGGATGGCGATCACCATGGTGACGGAGCCGAAGACATAGAGCATGATGAGGCCGGCGGTGCGACCCTCGAGCTGCAGGCAGAGCAGAGGACGACAATGAGGTTCACACACAACATTCACAACGTTCACATTCACTTCCTGTCAGACATGATGGGCCGGCTCCTTACTCCTTCTCCTCCATTAACGCTGGTGAGCGCCTGAGACAGCAGAGCGAGGGCGATGATGACACCGCCGATGATCTGCAAGACAAACATGATGATCATAACCACTGAACGAGTGAAGTTAAAAATAAAGAATCATCATGTGGAGAGTTCCTGCTTATCAGTTTTATGTCAAATTAACGTGAATATCTTTTTGGTTTTTGGACGATGAGACGCTGGGATGGACGTTTTCTTTTACACCAACAGAGTCCTTGACAATAATAATCTGCTGGAGGCCTTCCTCCTGTGTTATCATGGAAGTTTTGTCTAATCTGAACAATCCAGACTAACCTGCTTTCACCAGGACAAACCCACAGACAGGCCGACTAGTTCCTGTAAATGAACACCAGGGGCTTTTATTGTGAAAAACAGGCCTAAACTAAAGCTTTCAGAGGAACCAAACAGCTGCAGCCTATTAGATGTTCTCCTTGTTCCCTTCAGCAGAAGAACAAACTGTGTTTCCAGACATCAGCTGAAGGGTTTCTTATTCTCATTAAATCTCTTCAAATGTAATGAAGTGTGGCACTTCTTCAAGAGACAAAATGAACTTCTTTAAAGGCAAATGAGAAGTCTGCAGGCAAACCAGGACTATCCCAGCTTCTGCAATCAAGGACGTCTCATTTTTCCTCTCTTACTTTGGGCCTTAAACATATTAAATGACGTAATAACCGACAAACACGATTTCCTGCAAAAAGCAGAAAAAGCCAAACAAAGTTTGTTTTTTATTCCCTTAAATTAAAACATTTATTTTAATTTCCAAACAATCCCAAGTCTGACGATGACTGTGCACATTTACTAACATATTTACGCTCACTGACTTATGATTAACTATAAAACAATTTTTATTCACTTCAGAAGAAACATTTTCAACTTTCACTAATCTTCTGATGAAATTACATATAAAATCACATCAAAACTCGGCTGCTTATAACCTTGTCGCAGCCCAGTACACCTGCTCTTCTGGCTGATTTTATTATTAAAATACATGAAATCGCTGCAATTAATCTCACATTGCTGATGGCCGATAAGGTTTTAAGGAGCAAATGTATGCCAAGACAGTGTTTCCACAGGTGAAACAACAGGTGGAGAAGGAATAAATGCTCTTTATCACAAAATCTACGACATTTTCAACGGAGTATTGTACTCTTCCTAAAGAGACATCCATTGACTTTGACGTTTATATCGACTTATTTCACCATGAGGAACAGGACAGAAATAGAAAGAGGACATCGATTAAGATGAACAGAATCACGATAAATCGCTGATATGTTTGAATTTAAGCCGGAAGGCTCGACCAACTGAGGTTACTACGCACTTTTTATTCTCAGAGATCCTCAAAGGTAGGCGGCCATTTTGAACGGTTGTTAAAAACGTCAACTCACCGCAAATAAGATGTTGAAGATGGTGAAGGTGCGTTTGAGGCAGGGGTTGACCTGAGCCATGTTTCCAGGTGAAAAACAGACAAAAAACTCAGAGGGGTTTGAAGATGGCGCAGCTCCGACTGAGACAAGGTGGTGTGAGGAAGCAGCGGGAGGACGGGCAGATTTTAGGTGACAGTGAGAGCCCGGGAAGGGGCGGGATGTTAGGGGAAAACATCAGGCTTCGTTCCGGGAAGGCGGATGGAAAATTACCGTCGGTAT
This sequence comes from Synanceia verrucosa, assembly GCA_029721515.1. Lineage (NCBI taxonomy): Eukaryota > Metazoa > Chordata > Actinopteri > Perciformes > Synanceiidae > Synanceia > Synanceia verrucosa. The sequence continues at coordinate 18,906,850 of CM056571.1, forward strand.
GTGAGGGTGGGGTGCGTTTGTTTCAGGACCCTGCAGAGGCAGGACGAACCTCCTGAAATATGTTGCCAGAGAGGTGCTGACGGGTCATGAAGCAGAACTCCATTCAAAAAATCAAGGAAATAACAACACAGTCAGAACTAACGACCAAACATGCTGCTAAAATGAGATTAAGCATCTTTTGTGAGTCTGTCCAAGCTTCTCCTGGAATTCAGCAAACAAATAATCCACCTAAGAGCATCGTTAAAGGATTAATTTGTAACGTGAAATGGACGATCCACAGTCCAAATAATAATTGTTTTTATTTAATTTCCCATAAAAAACTATTTCTTTTTTACGATGGAGTATTAGTATATAATAAAAAATACAAAAATAAATAAAAACAGATTCAACTCAATAAATAATAACATAATTACTAATTATTATTAATATAAATTGCTAATATAATAAAAATGAACAAGTAATTACATTTAATAATGAATAAATAAATGTCAAATATTTTGAATTAATAATACATAATTCCAAAATACATAAAGTTAATAAATAAATTAATAAGAACGCTCGAAATAAATGCATCTGTGAAGGATACATTTTGAATGTATAAAAGATGCAAGATATAATAATAATATAAATTAATAAAATAATAATAAAAATATGAAGAAATTAATTCAACTTGACATATCGGGGAATAAAAAGGGAAATGCATAGAGAAGCACATTAAAAACAGAATTATCAATATATGTCACATTTTATCAATAAATTAACGCTTCATTTATTTTTATATTATTTTCGGTAAATGGTACATGGAATCTTCAGGCAGTTTTGACACGGAAGGAGTAAAAACAAACCTGTCAATCAATCGATGAGGATGCAAGGATCAATAACTAATGACTCGTGGATGCACCTCCTGTGTTTAACCAGCAGAGGTCAGCCTTGTGTTTCTTCATGGAAATGACCTTTTGTTCTGCTGTGAAGTCCACTTCCTCTCTGTGAGCTCAGGAAGGTTTATGGAGATAGAGAAGGACCAGACAGTGAGACACAGCTTCACTCTCCACATTTAAATGCACCTAAAGCCCATCTGACTCACCTCATCAGCTCTGAGTGAGTAACATAATGGAAAACTTGAGTCATCACAAAGTAGGAAACGTAAACAGAGTACAAAATGAACATACAGTGCAGAATAGTGCAAAATGTAATATAGAAAAACAACATTATAAGCCGCAGAGGTAGAGGTTCAACAAGATAAATTAAGGTTTACTCCCTCCATGACCTGTGACAGAGCACACTCCTGAACCTTTTTGGTGTGTGACCCTTTTAAACGAGCCTTTAACCAAAGAGTGATTTTTAAAATTCTCCAGGAGTTCACTTGTCACCAAATATATCTCTGATAAAATACTCTAAACTCAAGGTACTCACAAGGTGTACTTGCCTCAGCTTTTTTCATATCTATTGGCCTCCTTCAGTGAACAACCCCAAATTAAGTTTAATGAAGTTAACCTTCAGTTTAGGGCAGACTTTGTACTGTGAATATAGTGTACATATGTTGTAGTACTTTCACTTTAGTTTTACTGTTGTATTTCTCTGTTTTATATTGTTTTATTGCAGTGCTTGCTTTCATTTTCTATTTCATGATATGCATCAAGGTAAATTCATGGTATCTGGAATATATACTTGGCAAACACCTGATTCTGTTTCTGAGAATAAGTTATAGAAGGTAAATTAATTTGGGCATCCTAAATGTTGTGTGTTATGTGCTGCGGTGGTCTCACTAGATGATGTTTAAAATTCATTTCTGGGTAGGTAACTCAATAAATAAGTGGGTCAGAATAAAAATGCACACGTGCATATATTTATAAATTAATGGGGGAGGAACAAGAACATCGTGATTGAGCTGCAGAGGAGGGAGCTAAACCATAAAAGAGAGGACTGCATTTCCACTTCCACACCCTGAAACAGGAGGAGCACCCGGGAAAGGCTCACCCTGGGCCCGCCGCCCGCTCTCTGTTTCACCGAGTCACTGACCGTCTGTCCACACAGGTAGTAGAGGCTAAACCAGTTACGTTAGTCAACAAGTAAGGAAGGATATTTCCAAAATAACTGTAGCTAATGCTCTTTTATCTTCGACTCCTAATTACATCTAGCTTAGTTAAGGCCTGCTAACAGTACAATTATCACACATACTGCAGGCAGTGACTCGGCATTAGCCTGCTAACTTTTAAGCTTCTCTAGCTAGCTGAGTTCACTGGGCATTTGTTTTGTTGTTATTGTTAAGATCATAACATAAATAGGTAGGAGAATAGTTTAGCTCGGAAGCAAACATGGACGCCGGTGTTTTTGTCCGCTGTTCGTACCCCGCAAAGTGAGGAGACGTTAGCTTAAACAAGGCGTTAGCATGCTAATTATTTTTGAAATTGTTAGCTGAATTAGCATAACCGTAGAGGGAGATTTCGAACGTTATTTGAACAAATTCACTTAAATTTTCGAGTTGTAATTACAACTAGCTCAGTTAATGACCTGGTGTAAATATATCCCACCTGGACCAATAATTATCACATATGTGACACTGTTCTGATTCATACAACATACAATGACTCGGCATTAGCCTGCTAATGGGACATGCTAATTACTTCTTTGAGCATACCAGCTAAATTAGCATAACTGTGTTATATGTATGAGGTATTCTGGCATGAATTGAAGCAGCGCTGCTTAATATTTGAACGGGAGTTATAATTATTGTTAATTAATTGACTAACAAATATATGTAATATTTTATCATGAAACAACTGTAAGTATTTTGCCCCAGGATCAGACTATTGGATGGAACAACCAACATCGCCATGTTGCTAACATGATTACAAACATGAAAAATGAACTTGAGGGTGAAGAAATGACTATAATTTTAAGTCAGTGTTTGCGCACGTGTACAGCATTAATTGTGAATGTTTCTGTTAATTAAATGTCGTCTGCTCTCCTCTCTCCACCACGTCTCTCCCCCTCCCTTTCCAGCCTCCTCCTGATCCACATCCCGCTGATTGCCTGGTGGAGAAACCCTCTGCTTCTGCTGGAGCTGCTGCCGCTGCAGGGCGGCTGTTTCTCCTGTCGCCAGGCCGCCATAGGACACCGCAGGGCGGTGAAGCAGCGTCGCAGGGGGCCGGTGCTGTGGAGCGGATCTGTGGGGAGTCTGGCAGGGTCTCCTCCCGCGCGCTGCCGCATGCTGCGGACCCGCACGGAAATATACACCGGCTGCTTCCCTTGATGCGTGACAACGGAACCAGGAGAGGCTGCAGGAGGCGAATTATTTCAGTTTGAGCTGCAGAGAGGAATGAAGGATGAGCTGCAGAAGAGGAGTCCTCACCATGTCTCTCTTCTTGTGTCTAATATGGACCCAGCTGCTGATCACAGGTAAGAGTAGCGGTGGGTTAGCTTGTTATTGTCATGCTAAACTGCTCCTTTCTGCCATTAACCTGCTTAAAGATGAGCCAGAAATGATCCACAGCTTCTCAAATGTGTTACTCATCTGAATAACCTCCTTACCATGAGGAATTAAACCATTTCATGTTTAACCATGTTTAATCCTTAAACAGTGTCCATTGCAGCCTTGAAATCTGTTTTTTGCAGGAAATTGTGCATTAAATCTCTTTCTTAACCTTAAAAATGATATATGACATAGTCATGTAATAATTTGTCATTTAAAGGAGGAAAATTCTCACAATGAATGCCTTCGTCCTTCATAAGAGTATTATACACAGTATGGAAACATGCCATCACTAATGTGTTTATGTGACACATTTGAATGATAATACAGGGTGATACTGAGCAAGAATTTACAGCATAATTCAATATAACAGTGTTTCTCAACACTGGTCCTCAGAATTCACTATCCTGCATGTTTTAGATGTCACCCTGCTCCAGCACACCTGATTGAAAGCAGCTGGTCGTTATCAGGTTTCAGCAGAGCTTGATGACAAGCTGATCATTTGAATCAGGTGTGTTGGAGCAGGGTGCCGTCTAAAACATGCAGGATGGTGAGGCACGAGGACCATGGTTGAGAAACACTGCAATATAATACGGTAGGAAACATTGATTTAGTTCAAATGTCAGAGCAAAGCTGAAGCTAATGTTTGTTTAATGTGAAGTGTTTCACTGATCATGAGCTGATTTCCTCTGCATGTTTTAATCCAACTGAAACAACTTCCCTAAATGTGATGATTATTTGAGATTTTGGCTCAGAATGACCTTTTTATACTCACAGTTTAACATTAAAACTGAATTCAGGTCAGATTAAACCCTTAGACTCATCAGGGATCACATAACTGGCCTCCTAAATGAATTCCTCCACTGACTGTCAGACGCTGACTGCCTTAAAGGAACGTTTGACCCACTCAGGGACCATTTCTATACCTATTAATCACCCTGTGTCACGTTGCACTTTTGAAGTAAATTATCCCTCACAATATTTCACACACTTTCCTGCTGTATTTTGAACGATCTGAGTCACTTTTCTGGACTTTTCTGGATATGTTGTGTCAGATGTTTTATAGTATATGACAGATGATTTATAATACAGGTTTGCTGATGTCATTTACTTTAATTAATCAGTCTTCTTCCCAGTTCGCCATGGAGGCACGAGAGAAAAACAAGGCGTGATTAATTGATATATAATTCATCATTTAGGGGGTGCAATGTTCCTTTTAATGCCAATTTTAAATTGGATTGTTTTGAGTTATTTTGAATCAGTGATATACAGATAATCTGCAGCAAACTCAGCTAACTATTTTAATAACGGATTGATTCAGTTTGAGCAACTTTTTAATTATTTGTATTATTATTTTATATGAGCATGGAAACACTAATTTTTTCTGACAACTAATCAATTAATGAAAAATGAAGGAATTTGTGAAACACTAAAAGCTGATTTGTAATTGTAAAACAGTTTAAAAAGCAACTCTTGATACTAACTATTAATCTGACACTGGTCCTCTCTTTATCCCAGATTTAAACTCACAAATACACAACTTATTTTATGTTTTGACCAAAAACTAGTTCATCATGTGGAGCTGTCATGTCACCACAGATTAAATTTCTACAGATTAGTTCTCCTTTAAAGTTTACACCATATAAATGAGAAATATTCTGTGTTTCAGTAATAATTCATATTGCTAGCTTAACATGCAGACTTGTTTTCTCACTTCCAGCTGAATGTTTATGAAATAAGCAGCTTATTTCTGTAATAATAATGATTAATTATATAACATAACAAAGTTTGACTCAGCATCATGGTAAGAAATCAAGTTTCATGATTGATTTATTTATTTTTTTAATCTTTTTTATCTTTTTAATCACTACATCACAATCATTTGGTGTGTTTCTGAGCTACCATGTCTGATTGGCTGACAGCTCCCACAGAGGCCAGACGAGGATCGACTTTTCTGTCCAATCAGAGTGGGGCTCTCAGTTGTGCATAGTAACCGGGACGCTGTTGTCAGGGGCAAAGAGGAGGCCTGAGAGGAGAGCAGTGTGGGCTCCAGTCTCTGAGGCCTCATCCAGGCTGCTGCTCAGCACATTTCCAGTTCATTTCTGAGACTCTACCTGCTCTCCTGCAGCCTCTCACTGCCTTTTAAATGCCCTTAAAGGAATAGTTTGGATGTTTTGAAGTGGGTTGACACCTAAAATATTAAATATGAGTTTAAGTGTAAGCTATATTTAGAGTATTTTCACTTTACCTCATTGTCAGACAGTCCTTTCTGACGTGAAACTGAAGCCACCAAAGTTCATTGACAAAAACCGTAATTTTACCACTCCTCTCACAGGAGTTGCTGGTTTATGGCTGCCTCTATCGGTTAGTTTCTTGGTGTTAAGGTTGCTTTGGTGTTAGAAAGGGGCTATTTGGTTTCCCCAAAATCAGAAAACAATACACTCAAACTAACCGATGGAGGCAGCGGTAGACCAGCACCTCCTGTGAGAGGAGTGGTAAAATTACTGCTTTTGTCAATGGACTTTGGTGGCTTTAAAGAGAGCATGGATGTGGATTTCTTGTTTTGATAATGGTATTTTCCACCGTATGGCATGTTTTCTGGTAATTCACTACCCAAACAGTATATTAAATGACCACATGATGAGGTAATTTTTTTGTGTACTCCTTCTAGATTAAATACTCAACAGATTAATAGAAAGAATATTTTTAGTTTTGGTTTTAACTCCAGTGCAAACCGAACGCAGTGAAAAGAGAAAAAGTACATACATATACACTTTTTATATATTATTTCAAAGGTGTATATATTGCCGTAGTGCCCAGTACTATATTTGTGTGTGTGTGTAGAGATATATATATATATATATATATATATATATATCTCAATGTATCACTGTGAATAAAGCAGACTGGGCTCATGGTTTCAGTCAGTAGTTTTTCTTTTTTTTTTTTTCTTCTCTCTCTCCCTGGGATAAATTAATAAATGAAGCCTGTAAATGAATAATGGAGCATTGGTGTTCTGGAGTTTCCTCTCAAAGACGCCATGACAGCAGAGAGACAGATGGGATGTCCTGCTGTCCTCTGTTTATAGCCACAGAATAAAACCTGTCATGTCTTCTTCATCAAGTCTTTAAAGTCAGAAGGAATCACATTAATTCCGCTTTATGTCTTTTTAAAATAACAAACAAGTGTTTGTCTGCTTTATCCTCAGCTGCTAAATTTTAGCACACCTGGCTAACTAGCTAGGAGTTAGCATATGGTTAGCTTGACAGTAAGCTTTCCTCTCCTCAGAATCAACCTCTGGCGACCCAGAGTTTCGTCTTTTCCCTTCTCGCCGCTCCACTCGTCATCACCCTCAGCACGACGTGGACGACCTTCCTGAGTCCCACCGCCTTCGGTTCCATCGACACCACCTCCACCTTCAGCTTCCTGCCAGGTTAGCTAAAGCGATGCCGGCCGCCCTCTTGAAATCTCGGTTTCGTCAGGACACCGGCAGCCAGCGAACCCTGGACCTGCTGTCTCGACCGCATCACGAGGTGCAGCCGGAGCACGCCGTGGTGTCTGCACGCCATCTGGTTACCGTGGTGAGTGATCTGCTCCCTGATTGGGCGAGAAAGGAAGATGAGGCTGGTTTGTGTTTTGCCCCAAGACTGGATTTAAAAACATTGAGGATGAGTGGAAAGGAAAGTTATAGGCTAACATTCTGTCTGTTCTTGATGACTAAATGACAAAGTTTACTGTTTTAAAACAAATTTGTAGCCACCTTGTTGGATGTGACAGGTGTTCATTGTCTGCTCGTCTCCTGTGATTGGATGACTGCGTCAAAAGTAACATTAATAAGCACAAACAGCATGGAAGCGATGTATGTCTTTGGTGGCTGGCGTGATGTTTTATATCTGCATTTAGCTGCGGATGTGAGAAAAACCAGGTCAGAGGTCAGACAGGAAGTGGATGATGGATGAGGAACTGCAGGCTCTGGAAAGGAGAGATGCTTGGCTCTCTGTTGCCATGGAAACAGAATGGCGTGACAGACCCACTTACCTACAAATGGGTGGTTACATAACTCTGAGATAAACAGCAGCGACCATCAGAGTGACATTCAGGGACATTTTATTTCCTGTATTTTAATCTCTAGCGTTTCATATCCATGTGAAATTACTGTCTGGTTTTGTTCGGCAGCGTTCATCAGTTCATTGTGTTTCTACTTATTAATGACTCACTGTGTGCAGACTTGTCTTTATTTTTATTTAACTATCTGAGGCCGCCAGCACTCCCACTATCCTGGGTGTCGCTGCCACAGATGCATTGTGGGAAGATGAGGCCATCTGGAGAAAACCAAAAAACAGATGTGAATGCTGGGTGAAAGGGTGGAGCACGGAGGAATAAGTTAAATTAAATTTAGGAGGGGATACTGGCGTTGAGTTTCTGCTGCTGTATTTTAATATGTTTCTGTTCAGGTAGATGATGAAATTATCCACACATTTCCACAAAAAACAGAAGGATTGTGACTTTATTGAGCCTGAATTTTTTTTTTTTTTTTTTTTTCCCTCCCCCCTTCCCCTGAAGGGAAGCAGCTGAAGCGTGAATAATCTAACCTCACGTCAACCCACTCATTCAGCTGGGTGACTGTGGTCTAATTGTGCTGCATGTCGCACGTGGCAATCACCCCGTCGGCGAGAAGCTGCACAGCTAACATGCTGTAAAAAATGAGCTCTCCAGCAATTCATTAATGCCAAGTCAGTTTGCACAAAAAATGAATTTGACTTATAGTATGACATAGAAACATAGTACAAATAAGAAAAAAAGATTAGACTAAATACTAAAAACCAGGTGAGATATAATCTGGATAATTGATCCAGTCAAGTGAAAGGACTCATTTTCAATATGAACTATATATGTGTGTATATATATGTGTGTGTGTATATATACGTATATATATATATATATATATACGTATATACACACACATATATATGTATATATGTGTGTGTGTATATATATGTGTGTGTGTGTATACATATATATATATATATACACACACATATATATGTATATACACACATATATATGTACATATACACATACACATATGTGTGTATGTGTGTATATATTATATATGTGTGTGTATATATATATATATATATATATATGTGTGTGTGTGTGTGTATATATGTGTGTATGTATATACATATATATATGTGTGTGTATATATGTGTGTGTATATATATATATGTGTGTATATATGTATACATTATGTATATATATATATATGTGTGTGTGTGTATATATGTGTGTGTATGTGTGTATATATATATATATATATATATATATATATATATATATATATACGTATATATATACGTGTATATACGTATATATATATATATATATATATGTATATATATATATATATATATATATATATATATATATATATATATATATATATATATATATATATATATATATATATATATATATATATGTATATATATATATATATATATATATATATGTGTGTGTGTGTGTGTATATACAGTCATGGAAAAAATTATTAGACCACCCTTGTTTTCTTCAATTTCTTGTTAATTTTAATGCCTGGCTCAACTAAAGGTACATTTGTTTGGACAATTATAATGATAACAACAAAAATAGCTCATGAGAGTTTAATTTAAGAACTAAGGATTATTCATTTTCCATGGTTTTCTTGATAATAACCAAAATTACTTAAATTCTTACATCAATAGCTATGGCATTGTACCGCCAAAAACACTACTTTTAAGCATTCCATGTTTTCTTTTCTGTTTGCTTTAAACACATGATACACACAAGAGTTAATACTTGATTGCATAACCATTGTTTTTGATGACTGCAGCCATGCGTCTTGGCATGCTCTCCACCAGCTTCTGACATTGTTCTGCTGTCACAGCAGCCCATTCCTGTTGGACAAATTCAAACAAATTTTCTTTGTTTTTGGGCTTGTGGTTCTCCATTTTGAGTTTGATGATTTTCCACAGGTTTTCAATTGGATTAAGATCTGGTGATTGAGCAGGCCAAGGCATGGTGCGAATGTTGTGGTTCTCCATCCAGGCTTTAACTGACCTTGCCGTGTGGCAAGGGGCATTGTCTTGTTGGAAAATCCAGTCATTGGAGGCAGGAAAGAGTTTTCCAGCTGATGGAAGAAGACTGTTTTCAAGGGTAGTCCTGTACTTGACCTGGACCTCATTCGGCCTTCACACAATTGCATTTGCCCTGTTCCACTCAGACTGAAACAACCCCAGATCATGACTGATCCACCCCCATGTTTTACTGTAGGGGCAAGACAGTCTGGGTTGTAAGCTTCTCCAGGCTTCCTCCTAACCAGTAAGTTGGCTGGAGTGGGCATCAATTCAAAATTGGATTCATCACTGAAGAGAACCTTAGCCCAATCATCAACAGTCCAATCCTTGTGGTCTCGAGCAAAGAGTAACCGGGCCTTCCTCTGCCTTTCATTGATGAAGGGCTTCTTGCGTGCTCTTCAAACCAGCTTCAACAAGTCGGTTTCGAACTGTCCTTGCCGAGAAAGTCACATTTCTCGACAGTGCCCACTCATTTTTAAGGTCCCTGGAGGTCTGACGACGATTCCTGACACAGGAACGGATGAGTGCACGGTCATCTCGTGGGGTAGAAAGACGTTTCCTGCCACGGCCAGGTAGCAATTTGGTAGTGCCATGTTCAGCTTGTTTTTTTTTGTTGGAAAAAAGAGAGATCTTCAGTTTTTTCGCTACCTGTCTCTCACTCATGCCAATTTCCAGCAGTGCCAAGATGGCTGCCTTTGTTGCCTCACATAATTCTTTTGTTTTAGGCATTATGTGAGAGCTGACAACTTCTGAGTTGTGCTACGGCTTGAATGTAAGCAGGAAACCACTCTAGGCCTTTGCATGTGCAGTGCTGCTTGTGACATGAAATGGCCTCTTATATACCCTGGGAATCAATTAAGCTTAAGAATGTCAAATAGGACATAAAGTGTTATGTGACCAGCTGCATTTTTTGTTGTGTTCATTGTATTATACGTTTAGTGGTACCAGATATTAGAATGAACAAGAAATTGAAGAAAACAAGGGTGGTCTAATAATTTTTTCCATGACTATATATATGTGTATATATATATATATATATATATATATATATATATATATATATATATATATATATATACGTGTGTGTGTGTGTGTATATATATATATATATATATATATATATATATATATATATATATATATACACACACGTATGTATACGTATGTATACATACAGCGTATGTATACGTATACACGTGTGTGTGTATATATATATATATGTATATGTGTATGTATGTGTGTGTATGTGTATATATACACACACACAGAGAGAGAGTAGAATAGAATATTTTTTAATTTTATTTTTAATTCCCATACAGCAGCATAGACGAGTTAGGGTAATAATAAAGACACAATAGAATAAGTAATAATAATAGAATAAATATTTACAATATATACTAATTAAAAAGGAAGAAAATATATTTTTAACGGTGAATAAACTATTAATTAAACAGAATTATTAGATGAATAAAATGTATTTTTACTATTTGTTATGTGGATGTGACCTGAAGAAATAAAGCAGTGCTAATTTTTCAGTGCAAAAGCCAACAGTTGATCGATATAAATGGGAGCTAGTCGTCATGGTTACGCCTCTAGAAAGAAGGAAGACAGTGAATGACAGAAATTGCACTGAGAGACACATTAAGTCCTTATTACTGTAGAACTTTCCTGAAAATAATGACATTTTTAGGTTTTGCTTTTGTATCACAGTGATCCAGTGAAAGTTATCTGTCCATCCATCAGTACACTGCACACAGGAGCTGCTCATTGATTATTCATCATTTAACAAATATAAACAGGTGTGTGTGTGTGTGTGTGTGTGTGTGCGGGGACACAAATAGCACCTGAGCCTAACAGGAAGCGCAGCGGGATAATGGCATTACCTGGGCGACAGCCAATCAGGCGACAGGTTGAGCTCTGTCCCCCTCTAAGCCAATCACAGATCAGGGAATGATTAGATCAGGAAATGGAGCGCAAAGTCCCTGAGCTCTGACTGACAGGCAGGCGCCTTTCTTTGCCCATTGAGTGAAAAGCTTCCTGTGGTCGACAGGGAGGATCAACAATGTTTACATGTTTACTTGGTAAGGCTGTTTAGTCGTTCATTTGCTATTCTTCTTATATTTATTGGTGGTTATTTGTTGATTGACTTGTTTCTGTAGTTGGTTCTTTTCTTTGATCAGTTGCATTAGCTGGCTTTTTTTTTTTTTTTAAAGTCCAAATGAGGACATACAGACTGCTGTAGCATTTTGTGGTTTTATTTGTGCTTGTGATGGTAAATGTAATATTTTGGGGTTTTTGGACGCTTGGTTAATGCATAATAATAAGAAAACAGCTGCAGGTCACTGGTTATCTGTTTGTTGGTTCAGCAGGGTTTTTATTTCCAGACTGAGAACAAAAAACGAACAAACTGAATCCAGAGAGGCTATAATGACATCTGGGTGTCTGGCAGCAGTTATTTTTCCTGATTATTGAATTAACTGGCAACAGAACATGTTGTTGTTTTAGCTATTAGCCAACAGGGACACAGTGATGGTGGCTTTGAGCTGCAGGTCTGATGCTTTTTAATGGTTTTTATCTCTGCTTGCAGGTAATCTTTAGCCTAGCTTAGCACAAAGACTGGAAGCATCAAAGAGAAATAATTCACCTTCCAGCACCTCTAAATCTGATTTGCCTGCACAGTGCATGTTTTATCTTGTTAGCTAACGAGTTAACCGCTAGTCCGTCCTGTAGTCTGCTGCTTTACGATAAACAGTAAAGGGTACATGACTAAATAAGGTAGAAATATAGTTAATATTTTATAAACTGTAAATTGTTGTATGAACTGTAAAATAAACTTTAATAAATCATTAATAAACTTTATCAAATTATCTCTCTCTCAGTACCTGGCCGTAGATGTGAAGAGGCTGAACGTCAGTCTTCTTCAGTGGTTTCGGGAAGGCGTAGCGGCGGCGCTGGGTGTTCCTTCAGGTCACGTTCACATCAACCGGCTGAATGTGAGGCTCTCCACCTTTATGCCCCACGGATCGATCGATCAATTGATTGATTTAATGATTGACGGCTCTTGCAGGAGGAGAAGAATGGCATCGAGCTCTTCGTGTCCTCTGATAGGCTGGGCGTCTCTGAGCCCCGCCCTGCCGAGGAGGTCATCCAGTCACTGAACATCAGGGTTCTCCACCGCCACCTGGGACACTTTGGCATCACAGAAGTCTCTACTGAGGTGTGTGTTTGTGTGTCGGTCTCCTAGGCAGCGGCAGCCTCCCATCCCCATGACGACACATGGGGAGGATAGATTGGGATTATTAGAGAGCAGAGTGCCGCTGCTGAAAGTTTAATGTGTCTATTAAAGTCCCATGGATCAGCCAGAGCAGGAGCTTTATAGATTAATATTATTAACCAATCAGAGGGCAGCAGGTGGCTGTGACTCAAACACCTGTTCACATCATGACGGACAGCCAGAAATTTTTATTTTGAAACTCTGTCTGCTTCCTGCAGAAGAACGTCCTGCAGGGTGAGCAGAGGGACCAGGTGTGGAGCAGGGAGGGTTTTTATGCCCTCGTCCTCTTCTTCACCGTCTTCATCATCGTCATCACCTGCCTGATGGTAATAACGCCTCACTTCATGAAAACACAGATCAACGTAATAATAATCCGCATGTACAGAAAGGATGAATTAAGAGCCGAAAACAGAATAATGGTCGTGAGTGAATGCATTTTACAGAATATATATTTGATATACATATGCTATTTAGTTTTCCCACAGTTGCAGTTTGACATTTAATCCACAGGAGGGAGTCAGAGGGTTTAAAACCTGATCAATTTATGACTGAATAAACCTAAATTATGACATATTTTATTCTCCACTCACAATTTAGCTGTTTGTCCTCAAATCAGATCAGTGAAGCAGTTTCAGATTTCCTTTTAAAGTAGTTTTTCCAGCACTTTTTAATTCTTCTTGTGTTTTTACTGATCAGCTCCATGTTTTTTTAGGTTTCCTTCTTGTCCCATTAAACCAACTAAAGTCGGTCTTTTATATTTTATAATATTTTATTATATTCATTTTTAATTTATTCTTGTTCATATTTACACCTTTTGTTGATTTTTGGGATGTTAATATTTACACATTTTTAGATTTACTTATTTATTATTAGGATTTTTTTTATCTCCATGTTTTATATTCACTCATTGATGCTTTAATTTACTCACTTATTGTTTTTTATGGTGAAATTTTTTCAATTCACTCATTCTATTATTTTTTTGTTGATGGTATTTTAATCCTATATTTTTAAATGAACTTTAAAAATGTTTCCTGATCTAAATAAATTAAACTGACTACTTGCTGTTTTTTTTTATTTTTTTAATCACTTCCTTTAATCATAAATTGTATTTTTCTTACTAATCTTCAGGTTTTATTCCGTCTCAAGGAGAAGGTTCAGGTTTCTGACAGACAGCTGAAGGCCCCGCCCCCTGACCTCCACCTGACCCAGACTGTCCAATCAGACTCGGCCCAGAGGTCAAAGGGCACCAAGGTCATCCCTGGACCCTAAACTGTCTGTAATTATACACACAAACCTTAATTACGGGTCGTTAATGAGTCATCTTCGTTCTCCAGGTTGTGACGTCAGGAAGCATGGTCCAGGCTGAGCTCCCTCCAGCTGTAGCCACGCCCCTCCACCAGCAGCAGCCAATCACAGCCTGCCGCCGCCTCGTTCCCCCTGTCGTACCTCTGCCCAGGTAGGTTCAGTTGGTGATGTATCCCATAATACCCTGATCTAGATTTTATTAAAAAAAAAGAACTTTCACCTGACTTCTCCTCATAGCCCCGCCCCTGTTGTCAGCAGCAACACCTCCCCGGCCAGGGTTGCCCCGGTGACAGCCAATAACGAGCTGAAGCCCTGCCCCTCCCCCTTCAAGATGAAACCTGCTGCAGGACTGCAAGAAAGGTGAGAAGAGCCAGGTGTTATAGCCTTGCCCAATTACAAAGTGAAAAACCCAAGGTACAGAATAAAAGCACTAGTTAAACACTAGTAATGAAAGTGAACGTGAAAATTAAAAACAGTTTATACGACAATTTAAAAAAAAATACTCTGTATTAATAACAATAGTAATGCAATTTATAAAATTAACTTTATAAAAGCTTTATAATAACTACAAAATGAATGTTGTAGTTATTTTAAGATGAACTTTAAAATTAAAATACCATTTATTAAACTTAAACATAATACATTACAAAGTGCTACACATGGTTGAACCAGGAACTGAAAATTTTCAAGACTGCAGGGAAATATGATCTGTTTTTTTATTATAAAAATACAAAATAAAATATCTAAAATAAATATTCTAAAGAAATGATTTTTTTTTTTCCCCCAGACAAATTGAATTGAGAATATGAACATCCACATAAAACAAAGTTTTATTCCTTTGTAAAACTGAATTTTAGCCAAAATAAAATGAAACTGTTAAAAACAAACTACATCGAGAATTACCTGCAATATAAATAATGAACAAAAATACTTAGTGTTTTGGTGTGAAACTAAATTACACAGCGCTCTCACAGTGTCACTGTGTGTACTTATACTTGTATAACTAGAGACGGCAGTGTGTGTAAAACTTCAGGATAAAGAGCAAAAAGATGCCTCCAAACTAAAGTGAGCCTAAAAGGAAATTTATTTAAATTTAAATGAAGATATGATAAACAATAGTTTTCCACATGCCAAAGAAAATATAATTAAAATGCAATAAACCTGTGAGGATTTGTATATTCACACACCTGTATGAAGCTTTTAAATCTAAGCTTTAATTCTCAAAGTTGTTCCCTGCTCTTTACTGGATTAAATACTGTTAAATTAGCCAGAGCTGTTTGCATGAAGGGAGGCGTCTTCCTGTCGTCAGGACGCTCCAAAATGAACGCCAGCGCTCCTCAGATTACATTTAAACCGCCGCCTAAAGCACATTTCCCACGTTTCAGGCCGTTTCCTGCAATTCATAGAAGCTTTACATGACTATACATCACTGCTGATGATTCTTTAGGCTGATTAGAAAAGTTCACTTCAGTACGCAGTAAAATCAGAAAATATCTTTATTCTACACAGTTTAGACTCCATCAGAATGTGCAGGTAGTGTCTCATTATTTTGGTTCAGATTAAAGCAGAAATAAAGGATGTAGATTTGTCAGATTTGACTGGTTAATAAAAAAAAAAAAAATACTGTCATAGATTTTGACTTTATGAATGTTTGGGTTTAGTAAATCCTTTTGACTTGTTAAATAACATTATTCAGATTTTATCAAAAATGTAATTGAGTCATTGTAATTGATCTTATAATTAAAACTCAGTAAATCATACTCAATAAATGTAATTATTTTTGATTTGTTTAGTTATTAATCTAGAACTCATTTTTGGTACTTACAATCTCAGGAATTTGAATAATAAGTATTGATATATCAAACCTATTAAAATTATATTTAATTGCAAAATCATATAAAAAATGCATTCCATTTAAACAGTTTAATTTGAGATTTCATTTTTATTAGATTAAAAGATAAATTAGATTTAATTAAGAAATACTATTACTATTGCTCCAACAAAATGTAACTATTAGAGTAATTAAATTTAAAATTTTCCTTAAAAATAATAATAAAGATACATATAAAAGCAATGACAAAGCAAATATATAAAAAATAGTTCGTAGCTATAATTAAAATAATAATAATAATAACAATGGAATAACCAATAAATTAAGTCAATATAAGGGAAAAACGTTTTTTAAAATTTTGTTTTCTGAAGTTAAAGTAGAAAATAAATCTAAATTAAACAGTGGAGAAAAAACATAACAAATACAATAAGTGGACATGATGTTTTCAATAATATTTACCCAGAGCTGTTTTTCACAGTGTAGTACTAGTAGCAGTAGTACTTTTACTGCAGTCAGTGTTAGTAAACCAGTGTGAGAAAAGTATCGTTGCGTGTTTAAATGAGTCACAGCTCGTTTCTTCTTAAGTGTTTGTTCAGATAAATCTGCTTCAGCAGCTCCTTCCCAACTTTCCCTCTTAAGTAGTTTCATAAGAAAAGAAAACATCTTTATCACAGCGGAGCACTTAAGTCTTTATCTGCTGCTCCGGACTCTTCCGTCCACTTCCAGACCCAAACATCAGCGGCCATTTTGTTCTGGTTACATCAGCGTTCAGAACGTTCAGCTCGCCGCCGTCCTGAAGGTGTGGAGGGAAGAAGATTTGAGGCTCGAAGTGAGAACAGGATGTTTTTCTAGGTGTCTGTGTCTCTTTGAGTGTGTGTCTGTGTGTTTTCACTCTGGACGGCAGCCAATCAGCAATCAGACGAACAGGAAGTAACGGCATCCTGACAGGAAGCCAGCCAACACGTAGCCAGATGAAGAGAGTCGACCCGCCCAGAGTCCGCCCCTCTTTTCTCCCTCTGTTCCGACACTTTTACTCTCATTTGTTTTTCACTCTGAAGCCGCTTTTAGTCCTGAAACAGGAAGTTAAGTTCAGCCAGATCCCCTTAATCCACCTTAAAAAAAAACAAAAACAAAAGAAAGGCAGCGATTTAGATTTAAAATATAAAAAAATCCTCTTTAAAAGCAAATCCTCCATAGAAATTCAACAATTTTATCCAATCTATTTTCTTCATGTTTGTATTTATTTCGAATTACATTTAATAGGAAAATTAATCCGCCACAAAATGCATTTTTATTTATTTAAAAAAAATCAGTTTCAGCATTTAAAAAAAATATTCACTTTTATTTAAAGTATTTAAAGTATTTTTAATTAAAACAATCCACTACAACAGTGCAACCATTTGATAATTAAATAAAACATAAGTCTTTTTTTTTTTGTTTTTTGTTTGCTTAAAAGCCCTAATTTTTGAATAAAAAAATTAGTGATTTAATTGTTAAAGAAGTCCACTATAATAAAAACAACTTTTATGACGATTAAGTGTAGTTTATATTAGTTAAGTTTCATATTTATTTTATTTTGAAGTACTGAATCTAATTATTTTGACTTTTAAAGTAAAATTTTTTTACTGTGTAAATCATAATTTTTATATGATTTAGTGTCTGACAAATTATGAGTCAAGCTTTTATTCTGTTCTGAATCTTTCTAACCTGGTTTCTTCTCTTTCTCCAGGCGTGGCTCCAACGTCTCTCTGGTTTTAGACATGTCGGCTCTTGGCTCCGTGGAGCCCCTCAGCGTCGCCGTGGTAACGCCCAGAGAGGCGGCGGCCAGGGAGTACTTGATGGCGGCCGGCCGGCCTCTGACTCGCCAGCAGCTCCGAGACGTCGTCAACAACATGGCCAAGCTGCACGCCGAGTTCGCCGTGAGTAGTTCAGGTTCATCCACCTGCTGGGTCACGGAAAACTAGTGTTTACTGGAAACAAACAAGTTTGTTTAGATGTTTTTAAACTGGCAGGAAGTCGAATGGCCAACGGCTAAGAGCTAACGTTAGCTCGCTCTCCTTTCGTCCATTTCAGAATTAGAAACAAGTTTATTGCCTAGTTAGTTTGTACATATGAGACATTTCACTTCATAGCCTAGTAAGAATAAATATTAAACAGTAAGAATAAATCAGAAGGAACATATGAAACTATGACAGTGAAAGGAGATAAAGGATGAATGAAAACTTTATTGACATTCTGTGAAAATATCGTCCCTGACTTTGCTTGAGGAGGTGCTGGACCTGTGATGGCGGCTGTCTACCTGTCCATGTGTCCTCTTGTTTGTTCCTCTCATTCCTAACTGTGACTTCCTCCGCTGCAGGAAATTCCCATGAACTTCATCGATCCCAAGGAGCTCGACGTGCCGAACCACGGGACCAAGAACAGATACAAGACCATCCTGCCCAGTGAGTGGAACGCCGTGGCTGTTGCTAGGCAACGTCCCTCACCTCTGGTTTCCTGTTGAACCAGGAAGTAATTTTATGAGAGGGGAGCTGAAAGGATGAGCTGTGGAACAATAGGTTCTCCTCAGAGGACAGATTGTTCTCAGTGTTCAGCCTCATTAAGACGTTATATAATCACACAACGATGCTTCAGGAGGCGCTTATCAATACATCAGTGAGGAGGCGGGGGGGTTCCTTCCTTCTTTCCTTCCGGCCAATCAGGACTGAGGAATTCTCACCTCCATCTGCCGTCAGTCAAACTCCTTCCTGTGTTGAGTTTGTGAAGCTGCTCTGTGGAGGAGTTTAGTTAGAGCTCAACTTTAACTTTAAAAGAGCATCAAGATCCTTATTTTACTGTTTCACTAATACATTCCAATGCAGGAACTTTGTTCTTCTGTTGCTTGTATTTACACATAACTACAAGAAATATCTCATTTACATTGTCCTCTCCTTGTGTCCTCACCTCCTCTCCTTGTGTCCTCATCTCCTCTCATCTCTTGTGTCCTAGACCCTCACTCCAGAGTCATCCTGAAGGTGAAAAGCAGCAACGACCCGCTGAGCTCCTACATCAACGCCAACTACATTCGGGTGGGTAGAAATCAAAATAAGACAAAATAAGATTAATTTAAATAAGGCTAAATTAAAAAAGATAAAATAAGTTTAAATTTAATAAGGCAAAATAAAGTAAAATTGAAACAAGGCAAAACAAAATAAAATAAGGCAACATAAAATTTAAATAAGACAAATCACAATAATACAAAGACAAGGCAAAATGAAATATAGTATAAAATATAAACATGCCTGATGGAAATATTTTTCTCACTGGCAAAGAGAGTTGTTTCAGATATTTTCTAATATTATTGTATGTGTTTATTGCATGTTTGTTGTCAGATTAATGCAGGTAAAGGTGCAGCAAACGGTCGCCATCTTGTCGCCTCATAAACAGTAAAAGTCTCATAAGAACAGACGCTGCTCCTGTCTGGAAGCTGCACTGAAACATTTAGACTGTTTTCATCCTGTTACTCTTTGATTTTACTATGAAATGCTTTGTTATGAAATTAAGTTAAGAAAGTAAGTCATGATTTTGATTACTAATAATTATTTGTTTTATGTCATAATTTATAAGTCATATCCATCATCTAAATATATTATTTCATTTCATTTGCTGCTTAAAAAATATATATTTCTTCTATTATTTGTAAATGAATAGTCATTGTTAAAATATATAATATACATAAAATAAAATGTACAAAATTAAAAAAAATACTCCATTCTATTCACCTCTAGGAAATATAGTTCCTTGTAAACACAAAAACCTGCACTGATGATAAATGAACACATGTTTTAGTATTTCTGCTTTTAGAGGAAAGTGACATCATGAACCTTTCAACCTGCTGACGCTGCGCTGTGATTGGCTCCCGTCCCAGGGTTACCTTGGCGAGGAGAAGGCCTTCATCGCCACCCAGGGCCCCATGGTGAACACGGTGAACGACTTCTGGCAGATGGCGTGGCAGGAGGAGGCGCCCGTCATAGTCATGATCACCAAACTGAAGGAGAAGAACGAGGTAATGTGAGGAGGAGAAGAGACGCTGAAATAATAAAACAAAATATATCTGAATACTGAATTTTAGTTTGAAAACCTCCCAGAAGGATCAAACCTACCATGCACCTTGTATAAAAACTGAATTAAAATATCAAGGAAGTACTTCCTGTTTGAGCGAGCAGCAATGAGCTAAGCTAATGCTAGTGCAGCTAATCAGACGGATGCTAACAGCTACCAAGCTAAAACTACTATTTCTCAGTGATCAAGTGTCCACAGACGTGAGGATGAATCTAAATGAATGAACTTGTTTTCTTGCAGAAGTGTGTCCTGTACTGGCCGGAGAAGAGGGGGATCTACGGGAAGGTGGAGGTGTTGGTGAACGGCGTCAGAGAGTGTGAACACTACACCACCCGCAGCCTCACGCTCAAGGTCCGCTGGCTTTCCTTCACTTGACTTTATTTGTGTGGGAGCTGCAGCCTCTCTGTGTTCACACTGTGCTATGTTATTATGGACCAGTGTGGAAATCAAACCCGCCTCCTGCAGCACTACTGGTACACATCGTGGCCCGACCACAAAACACCCGACTCCACCATGCCGCTGCTGCAGCTGATGGACGACGTCGAGGCCGACAGGAGGACTGCCGCCACCGTGGGACCGGTCATCGTCCACTGCAGGTACACAGAAACACTGGGACTTTAACACTACTACTGCTGTTACTACTACTACTACTACTACTACTTGTACTACTGCTGCTGCTGCTGCTGAAATAACTCCACTATCTGCACACGTCTGCTTGCAGCGCTGGGATTGGTCGGACTGGCTGCTTCATCTCCACGACGATCGGGTGTCGGCAGCTGCAGCTGGAGGGAGTGGTGGATGTGTTGAGCATCACCTGCAGTCTCCGAGCCGACAGGTAACACAGCGACACTTCACCTCCTGTAACCATAGAGACGTTTCACTGATTTACAACCTGAACTTTATTCCAACCTTCAGGTGACAATAATAATACAGCCAACGATATCATTATGATTATTTTTATGATTATTTTTATGATTATTAATCATAAAATTACAGTAATTAACAATAATAGTAATACAACCAGCAATTTAGTATTATTGTTATTATTAATAATCATAAAAACACGCTATTTAACAATAAAAATAGTACTAACAATAATATAGCCAACATTATTATTATAAGTATTATTATTACTAATTATGAAAAATTAACAATGATAATACAACCAACAATATTATTAATTATAATAATACAGTAATTTTTAATTACTGTATATATCAATTTTACTAATATTAATAATAGTAATATGTCATTATCATTACTATATTAATAATAATAATGATAGCACTACAATAAGTAACAATATTTTCAGTACCACTAATAATAATAATCCAGTAATGAACAATAACTCCTGATGTGTGTGTGTGTGCAGAGGAGGAATGATTCAGACAGGTGAGCAGTACGAGTTCGTCCATCATGCCTTGAATCTGTACGAGGCCCGCCTCTCTGCAGAAACTGGCCAATGAGAGCGCTTCACCTGCAGGAGGTGTCGACTGAAACCTGGAAACGTGAAGTCCTGACTGCAGGTATGATCTTCTGGGGCTCTTTGAGTCTGATGGAGTCCAGATGGGTGGAGGAGGTGGAGTCTAAGAGGAGGTAAACTACCCCAGACTTTCTTCTCTTCTCTGGACTGGTGGATGGTGTTTCTAAAACTGACCACATCGTCGTGTTTCCTCTTTTGTCGTCATGGAGACGTAGAAATAGTTTGGCTCAGATCGATGGTACATTGTTCAATGACACTGTTGTGCTTTTGTGTCTTATAGGACTTTGAAATAATTTTGTATCGTGGCGTTTTTCTGAATCAGAGAAATGACTGTTAGCTGGTCGCTGCTTTGGTTAAACGACTGAACCATTGTTGAAGCCTCCAGCCTCGCTGCTTTTGTGACATCAGTGCTCCGTGTGTTAAAATATTTTCATGACCTCATAGATGTCTCAAGTGGTAGAACTTCAGTTTTTATATATTTTATTTTTTTTACTTTTTTCATTTTAATTAATTGCTTTTCATACAAATCATATTGAAACAATCTTTTAATGAGAACATCTGGCAGAATAAAAATATTAATATAATAATAAAGAAAATAACACCCATTTAATTTCCATCCATATTCCATTAATCAATACTAATCAAGCTAAACATTTTGATCAAAAACAAACTTTAAACTTACTCTTGTTTGATAACTTACAAAGTGCTGATGTCACAAATGGGGCTAACCTCCAGCCATAGCTTACGTGCTAAAAGCTAATAAACCAATGTAATGTCAAATAAGCTCCTGCTAAGCTAGTTCTCTTAGTACAGCGATATAATTCAAGTGGCGATATAATTTAGTGGTTTGGTGTCAATCTGTATGCTTCAGTGTAAATAAATGGATGCTAACCTATAAGCTTATGCTAACCCTCTATGCTAATACAATATGTTGTTTAAACCAGTTAAATCTAGTATTCAACTATTAAACTGTACTCGTAAAAGAACAATTTGTTCGTTACAGCAATTATTTTTATACTATTTAACAGCTCCCATGATGCTTTGACTTCAAGGCTGAGTCTAAGAATTTAGGGAGTTGTAGTTTTTGAACACTGACATTCATAATTGTTGTTTTAGCTGGTCTCAATAGCTCAAGACTAATGATAAAAATGTATAAATCACATAAATAAATGGAGGATAGTGGAGCTCCAGCTAGCTGAAAAATCACTTTCAGTCACTATTTATACATTAAAGTCATTAATTATAATACTGTTGAAATATCTTAATATGTATCTCGTTCAAAGTTTCCCCTGTTGTGCAATATGTTGCTTTATACCAAAAATGTGAAATAATTTATGTCACGATGGTGCCGTCATCTCAATGATGTGCCGTTGTAAATTGTTTTCTGAGTATGTAAATTTTTTTTTTTGGTGTATCAGAGTAATAATAACTTTATTTTTATACTGTTTCACATGTTTTTTGATGTTTTAGCTGCCGTTTGTCAAATCATGAACGCATGGAAGCTCGCTGTCTGGGGCACACGCCTCATCTCTTAATATTCAGCTCAACAGGAGCTGTCCAGTACGACGACATATTTTAGAATAAAATGTGAACCATAAGTAAAAAAATGGTGAGATGGTTTTGTTGGTTCCTGGGATGTTGACTCTCTGCAGTGATGCCAGTAATGAAGAACATTACTGTTTAAAGTCTGATCCCTTCTCTGGGTGAGAAGGCTAACGTTGTACAGGACACGTTAAAGTGCTATTAAACCCCATGTGGACAGCTACATTTACAATCCATGCACCAAAAAAACACAGATTTTGCTGCTAAACGTAAGACTAGTGGGACTGTTATAACCATCTGGGCTGTTGGATCTGTTGGAACCATCTGGAACATCGGGACCATTAGATCTGTCAGGACTGTTGCGACTGTCGGGACTGTTTGATCTGTTGGGACCGTCGGGACTGATGAGCCCGTAGGAACTGTTGGATCCTTCGGGACCATCGGGACTGTTGGGACCATCAAAATTTAAACTTGGGTTACTTGTACGTTTTTTTTTTTTTTTTTTTTTTTTTTTTTTTTTTTTTTTGTAAACTGTATTATTCAACTTGAATGTTGTGACAGTCCAGAACTGTCTCTCTATATCTACTCTGTGTATTTACAGTGGTGGTCAAAAGTTTACATAGACTTGTAAAAAACATAATGTCATGACTGTCTTGGAGTTTCCAGTTATTTCTACAACTCAGATTTTTCTCTGATAGAGTGATTGGGACAGATACTACTTTGTCACAAAACATTCATGAAGTTTGGTTCTTTTATGACTTTATTATGGGTCAACTGAACTAATGTGACCAAATCTGCTGGCTCAAAAATATACATACAGCAACATGAATTAGCAATTTTGGTGACTTAGAAAGTTGTGTGAATGAAATGAGCTTCATAGTATGGCCTCTTAACTTCTTGTGAGCGATCATGAGTGACTACAGCTGGTGGCTTCTCTGAGGCCATTTAAATAGGGCTCATTGGATACAAACGCCCACAAACGCTACAATGGAAAGTCAAAGGAGCTCAGCACAGATCTGAAAAAGTGAATCATTGACTTGAACAAGTCAGGAAAGTCACTTTGAGCCATTTCAAAGCAGCTGCAGGTCCTAAGAGCAACAGTGCAAACAACTGTCTGTAAGTATAAAGTGCATGGCACTGTTTTGTCACTGCCACGATCAGGAAGAAAATGCAAGCTATCACCTGCTGCTGAGAGAAAACTGGTCAGGAGGGTGAAGAGTCAACCGAGAACCACCAAAAAGCAGATCTGCCAAGAATTAGAAGCTGCTGGAATACAGGTGTCAGTGTCCACAGTCAAGCCTGTTTGACATCTCCATGGACTGAGAGGCTGCCGTGCAAGAAGGAAGCCCTTGATCCAAAAGAGGCACCTTAAGGCTCGACTGAAGTTTGCTGCTGATCACATGGACAAAGATAAGAGCTTCTGGAGGAAAGTTCTGTGGTCAGACCAAACATAAATCCAGCTGTTTGGACACAATGTCCAGCAGTATGTTTGGAGGAGAAAAGGTGAGGCCTTTAACACCATGCCTACCATCAAGCACGGTGGTGGTAGTATTATGCTGTGGAACTGGTGCTTTACAGAGAGGAAATGGGATAATGAAGAGGGAGGATTACCTTCAAATTCTTCAAGATAACCTAAAATAATCAGCCTGAAGGTTGGGTCTTTCTGCGACGTTGGGTATTCCATCAGGACAATGACCCCAAACACACATCAAAAATGGTAATGGAATGGCTAAATCAGACTAGAATTAAGGTTTTAGAAAAGTCCTGACTTAAACCCCATTGAGAACATGTGGTCAGTGCTGAAGAAACAAGTCAATGTCAGAAAGCCAACAAATTTAACTGAACTGCACCAATTCTGTCAAGAGGAGTGGTCAAAGATTCAACCAGAAGCTTGTGGATGGCTACCAAAACCTACCAAAAATTACTAATTGAAGAGAAAATGGCCAAGGGACATGTAACCAAATATTGCCATTGCTGTATGTATATTTTTGACCCAGCAGATTTAGTCACTTTGGTCATGACATTACGTTCTTTAAAAGTGTATGTCAACTTTTGACCATGACTGTATATGTGTGTATGTACAGATATATACATGCATACTTGTAATCTGTACATGAACACTGGATTTAAAAAAAAAAAAAGAAAAATTTTGTCCTGACTGACTGACTAACCCTAATCTAACAAAGATGTACATGGATAGTTTTCTGCATATATTAATCATCAAATAAAGCTCCTACTACGTTAGTTTATAATATTATATTTGCTGTATCGTTAGTGTATCATTGTAATTATTATGTTTTATCACTAATTAACTTTGCTGCTGACAAAGGTGGAGGTCATTTTAAAGAAGGTACATACTGCTGGGTCATATATATGGAAATATTAGTACATCAGAATGTGGTTTTAATTAGATCAATCTGCAAACTGTACGAGTAAAAAGTACAACATGGCAGAAACTGGAAGTCCTCAAATAGAGCTTTTGAGGTACTTTGTTTAAGTACAGTAAATGCTGAAGTACCATAGTGGTTGTGATATTTGTACATGCCATGACTGAAGACATAAATGCTGTGTGATAATCAGCTTTTTTTTTTCCAACATGTCTGGTTTTTAACTGTGATTCCTAGAAACTTTGTCGGACAAAAGAGAGAGAGGAGAGCAGGAAGGAAGGAAAGAGGTGTGGACGACGACTAAAAGTAGCTCCGACCATCTGAAACAAAAGGCTTTTAACTTGAAAGGCTGCGACAGAGGAGTCAGTCGAACCGTCTGTGGGTCAGAAACATCCTGAGATAACAGCTTGATAATCCACCAGTATGTACAGAATGTCTATAATGCTGAGTAGAATTGTTATCTGTGAATTTTATGCTGTTTATACTGTTTCTTCTTTAGAGTTTCTCAGCGGAGCCAAAACTAAATTTACACCCCAGAAACAGATGGATCAAAAGACGAGGCCAAACTTTTAAATGTCGTCTCAGAAGGATTTGATCAGACGTCTCTATTTCTAGCCTCCACCTTTGCAGGTGTGCTGACAGCTCTATTTATAGGTGGTGGGCCTCTGCAGCGGCTCACTGCTTCTGATTGAGGAAGTCCGTTAGTGACTCCAAGCCTGGACTCTATAGAGTCTGAGCGACAGACGGACAGGAAGTGAGACAGACAGCTGAGGGTGAGACAGGCGGTCCAGAGAAAAGAGAGGAAAGACCAGGACTGAGGTCCAGGATGGACTGGAGGGCGACCAGAGACGACGGTGAAAATCTTTAATACTCCAGTCAGGCTCCGCCGACGACCTCAAAGACAAAATAAAGGAATATTTCCTGTTCAACAGCGACGACAAACAGCTGGTTTTTCTACCTCAACCTCAGGATTATGGTGGACTTTGTTCTGTCGGAGGATCTGAAGGAGGATCAAAATGCTGAAATGTAAAGTTGACGGTTTTCTCTGCTGCCTGTGGTTCACCTCCCTGCTGCTGCTGCTCTGGGTGAGTCTGGTGATTATTATTATTATATATTCAGATATCTGCATGAGATTAAACTTTGCTGTCACCGGTGCAAGGTGACGAAATTTCATCCAACCAGAAGATCAAAGGCAGTGAGTAAATATCAGATATGTAAATATCTACAGTATGAATATAAAGTACAGTTTGAATGTACAGACGTGCAATTTATAACTACAGATTAAAGTCTGAGATGCATTATGAATTTTTATAGGATCTGCTTTTGTGCAGCAAATAGGGAGAAAATATCGTTTCAGCGTTAATAGGGATTTAAAAAAACAAAAACACCTGAGCCTCATCCTGATGTTTGTTTATGCTCATTTGTTCTGAAGTAAATGTTATTTTTTTTCACCAGTGACAAACTTTCTTCAGTGTATAAATGTTTTGTTTTTTTGTTTTTTTTGCCATAAAAATGATCTGGATATCAGAATAAAATCTTAAAGCTTTACTTTAAAAAGAAACTACCGTCGTCCATCGTCCCTCTGTTACAGCTGAATGTGATTTAATATTTATATCAGGGTGCTAAAACAATTTTAAATTTATATACAGTACATGTCATACAGAGGAGATAAGGATTAATTTGAGAAAAAGCATCATATTTCTCTTTGATCCGATGTTTTGTCTGAAGAAAGACATGTCTTTATCAGAAACAACGGGACACAGTGGGATCCAATAAATAATAATAATATAAAAAATAATGGATATAAATTTACAGATATGCGTATTAATTATTAATCGTTTGGCTGATGAGATGCTGCTCAAGCTTCACAGTGTTAAAGTAAAACCTTGTTGTAATAAATACTGTTAGAGTTGTTATTTCTGGCTGTGAAACGTTTTAATTTTTATATTTTAATGAAATCATTTATGTGTGGAATTAAATAAAGGTAGTGTTTTTGGTGACCCCTGTTGGCCACGTGGAAAAGTGCATATTATGTATTGTTATAATGTGTATGTAAATCGGGCAGACGTTCCTTGTCCTCTGATGATCCTGTCTCTGGTTCACCTCTGGTCCTTCTTTGGACCACTTTAGATAGATCCTGACCACTGCAGACAAGGAACAGCCCACCAGAGCTCAGACCAGTCCTCCAGACGTCACTGTTTGCTTCTTGGTGTCAAACTTGTCTATTAATATTTTAAATCTGGTGTTGTCTCCTCCTCAGGATGGGAGCAGTGCAGCTCCTGCTGACCTCCTCTCCTCTCCATGTAACCTCACTGTTTCTGAATCAGTCTCTAGCCTGGACTCCATCTCACTGACCGTCAGCACATCAGGAGCAGACTGCTCCGTTACCGTGACGACTGCTGGAGGAGCAGAGGTAGCCGAGTGTAGGCGAGCAGGAGGAGACAAGGACTTAGAGACGAATGAGATCAAAGGAGAGGAGGAGAGAGGATTCATCTATTTGGGAACAAACCAGCTAGGAGATAAGGAGGAAGGGAACAAGGAGGCAGGGAGTAAGGAG
Organism: Synanceia verrucosa; assembly: GCA_029721515.1. NCBI lineage: Eukaryota > Metazoa > Chordata > Actinopteri > Perciformes > Synanceiidae > Synanceia > Synanceia verrucosa. The sequence continues at coordinate 18,934,918 of CM056571.1, forward strand.
GAGGCAGGAGGTGTTTTCACCTGTTTGTTGGAGCAGCTGGAGCCAGGGACCTCCTACCTTCTGATGATCCAGACCAGGAGAGACCAGGAGACCAGCAACATCACCCTGCACACCAGTGAGTCCAGACCACTGGTACTAGTAGTACTAGTACTTCTACTCCATCAGCATCTAATCGATGAACACAGGACATTTCACAGTAGTACCAGTATTTTCACTTAAAGTAATAGTACTTAAACTTTAATAAGGTTTTGAATGCAGGACTTTTACCTGTAGTGGTGTACTTTTCCAGTGTGGTATTAATACTTTTATGTTATTTTAAGAAAACTAAAATGACAAATATATGGCTGGACAAAGTCATTTAACTCAATTTCTTTCACCAAACAGAGTTTATTTCACTCTACCTCTTAAATAACTCAAAAAATACATTAAATCACTTTTTGTGATGTCAGAAGAGTGAGGTGAGATGTGGCTGAGCTGAATTTTAATCATGCTACAGCAGATAAAGTTTTTCACTCTGCTGTTTTCTTATATAGGTCTCATTAGGAGCAGTGTTTACTGTGGAGCACCAGGGCCGCATTGATTCGGTAAAAATATGGTTGTAGCTCATCATGTGCCTCACCAACATTACAGAAATGCATGTTTGCATCTTAAGATCATACTGGATTTGACATGTTGATCCAGGAAGTTCAAATCTGCTACTATCTTTCGTCCAGGAGCTACAGTCTCGTGTAGCTCACCAAATTGCGATAAGAATCAACCTTTCCTCCATCGTTTACACACGTTTTTCCTTCTTTGCAGCTCCTGGCATCTCTCCTGCAGCGCATAAGAGCACAAATGCCGCCCTCTCCTCGGCGCAGACCACATACACAATGAATGGGTTTCTCTCGGCACACCTGCTGGTTGTGCGTTTGATAACTGTCACCTACAGTACCTGTAGTAGGCTACTGCAGGTGGCAGTTATAGCGAGGCTAGTGACAGAGCTCAGATTGGGAAGGGGTGTAGACAGACATACTAGACCATCTGATGATGATCAACAGTCACTGGAAGTCAGAACTTGGAGCTCAGATCATCTTAACCTCAAAGTTTAGTGCTCCCAGCTCTTCCAGCCTTACAGACGAACTACAAAACATGGAGCTATTGTTTGTGTCATCAGCAGAGATCATGAACTCTGTCAGGTTGGTGAGATTAATCGGACTCTCTGAGGTGGAGATGCCAGTGATGTTTGTCTCCTTATGCTCGTAAAGTGGGGGGACGGATCAGTGTCTCTATGATCGTGAAGGGGACATGTCCCCCTGTCCACAGAGACATCTGAGAGCATGGCTCAAATACTTGAGTATTGGAATTTGGCAAGAAAAGATGATTGATTTTTTTGATGATTGACCCAAGAGATTGGAGCTTTTCAGTTGATGCTCCAAAAGTACTGAAGTCTGGTACCTAGCCCTAGTGTTGGAGTGTAGCATGGTGTTTTAGTGTGCTGTGTTGCAGTGTAGTTTAGAGTAGTGAGTCCTCTCTGGCCGTCTTCCAGAACAGAAGTTGAACCTCTCAGTCTATTTCCATGGTTTCCATGGTGACCAGAGCTCTGGGTTCGACCATTTCCTGTCTCCATTGTTTCTTTGTTCTGTGGGAAAGGGTGTGTGTTAGTATTACTTTGTGTATAAATATATGTATGTGTGTGTCTGTGTATGTGTGTGTGTTAGTGTGACTTTGTGTTTAAATATATATGTGTGTGTGTTAGGAGGAAACAGGGTGTTACTGCACTCAGTCCAGACTCTGTGGTTATTGAGAGTTCACACAACCTCCACATGTCTGTTTCTACACCTTATTGATCATCTCCATCATCAATGAGTGTCTGATCAATCATGTCAGGTGACAACCAGCCAATGAGAGCCTTCATGATGTTGACTGGCCTGCAGTCAGCTGGAGTTAACTTCGTCATTGAGTTTCATCCTCAGCTCTGTGGACACTTGATCACTGACAAATAACGGCTGTTAGCCTGCTGTTAGCACGCCTCTGATAAGCTGCACTAGCATTTGCTGAGCTCCGAGCTGCTAGCTCAGGTGCTGTCCACGCGAATTTTGTGAATCCAGCAAACTTTAATTCTGATTCCGCCTTGTGTACAGATGGCTCCGACGTTGTCAGTGACCCAAAACAGGTTCCAGAGTGAGAAGATCTGATAACACTGTTTCGGAGTTGCAGCGCCACCTATCAGTGTGGTGCATATATATATATATATATATATATATATATACATATATATATATTACATCCTTGTCACCCGTTGCCATGTAGATGGAAAAAATTCCGGCATGGATGGAGCCTCAGACTGCAAGTACTTCCCTCATGTTTTAATTCTCTTAATATTAGAGTTTGTCTCCACTGAGCCGACTAAGAGTAAAACCAACCATAGCTCTAGTAAGGGTACGTTGAAGCCTCAAAGTAAAAGCACGAGATTTAAAAAACTAAAAATAAAAAAAAAAATGCATACATTAATTTTTGACGCGTGAGATAAAACTGAATCAATGTTCTTGGAGCTTCATCACAAATGAAGCAGGAAGTCTAGGTTTAAGTCAGTCTGTTTCTTTCCTAAGTCAAGTCAGTTTTATTTGTATAGGTCAATGTCACAAATGATTTCACAGATTATCCTCTGAGGGCTTTATATCTGTACAGGATATGATTCTGTCCTTCACAAACGACCTTCACATCACTGAGGAGAAACTCTCAAAATAAAAAAAACAAAAAAAACAAAAACAAAACCTTTTCACAGGGAAAAATGAACAGTAAAAACGTCAGGAAGAGCAGCAGAGGAGAATGGACAGACAGGAAGTAGATGGTGTTACTTCAGAGAGGCAACAATTTAAAAATCTTTGTGCTGGAGGATGAGAACCTGACCTCCATGATTTAAACTCGTAGATACAGAACCAGCTGGGTGTTTGTTGGCCTCAGTAAAGCACTCAGAGATGTCGCCGTCTGATTGTATTGTTCCACCTCAGTTTGAAGCACCAGTGGCGACGTGGCGGCTCAAACACTCCACAGGCACCGTGGAAAAAACAAGGCGACCCCTGAAGAGTAGCTGGAGGGTCGGCAGGACTCCCACAGGGCTCACACTTTGATGACAAGGATGCAGGTCGAAGCGACGGATCCTTTTCCTGCTGTCCGACTCCAAACACATAAATCACTTTAAAATCTTTCTTCCAGTCTTTGTGTGGAGCTGACAGCAGTCCTCCTCCTTTAAACACTGTTAAAGCAGCGCTGCAGTGATGCAGACCAGGTTCAAGGCTCCTGACTGATCATATCATATCCACAGTTACTGACAGCTTTTCTTTAGGAAATCCTCATGTGTTAGACTACTTTAATGTTTACTGTGGTGGAAAATACACATCTAAATGTTAAAGACAAAGCAGAAGTAAAAGTCAGGTTTTTTCTGTCACAAAAAAAAAAAATTTAACATAAATTCTTCAGTTATGTTTAATTTTTTTTGTGACAGAAAAAACCTGACTTTTATTACTACATGCTACATGCTAAATGCTTCCTCAGAAATGTGAAAGGTAACATTGTTTCTTTGTGTCAGGGCCGTCGGCGGTGAGCGGCCTAGCAGTGTCCTCCAGAACCAGCAGCAGCCTGGGCCTTTCCTGGCAGGCCGGCCCAGGAAGGACGCAGCGCTTCAGGCTGCTGCTGTGGGACCGCTCAGGTACGTCTGTCATCTTGTCCCACTGCTGCTTCCCAAAAGACGTCATTATAATACAAAAAATTAGTGGATTGGGAATAAAATAATGATAAAAATACACATCACTGAAAACATGCAGGTTTCACAGCTTTCAACACAAAGTTTGCATTTCAAATTTCAGGATATTTTTTGTTCCATTTAAATTTTCATGTCTGATATTATGGACCTTGGAGCCTCATTGGGAAGCTAATGAGATATTATAGGGTCTTATTTTTTTTTAACAATTACTCTATCTACAAAAGTAAAACGGGAAACTTGACTAAACCTCATAAAAGTGTATTTAGACGTTTTCCTTATTATGAAATTAAATTGCACAGCCTCTCAAACCTTCTTATAAACCAGAAATTACTTGAACCATGTTTCTCTTTATTTCATTTTTTGCACGATTTATTGAAATTTAAAACCTCCTTTTGTCCCGATCACTTTGTGCTCATAATTACCTCAACAATGGTTTTGTTGCTTTTCAGAAAAAGCTACACATTAGAAATATAATGTAAATCTAATATTTAGTCAAATATTGTAGTTGTTACTCCTCTACATTGGTTATAGTTGATTACTTATATTTTTTCTTTTTTCTTTTCTAAATCTTTCTTTCCATTTGTGTTTTTTAAAATTGCTTGATTTTGAAGGTTTGAAAAGTGTATAGATGTATAGTATATAAATAGATAAATGAAGGCAGTAACATGAAAAAATATGGTATATATGATAAAAAATATGGGCTGTGCTCAGAGGTAGAGCAGCTGCTAATTGTGGTATTGAGCAAAAAGAACATGTCCAGTATAACTGTACTTTTACTTTGGTAAATGTTTTGAGTACTTCCTCTGCTAATTCACCAGTTAGGACCTCCAAAATAAAAGCGTTGAGTCACATGACCTCCTCCACTTGTTCTGCAGGTCTGCTGAGGAACGAAACGTTGGCGAGCACGGCGATGCAGCACACCCTCCTCCACCTGACGCCGGGGCGATTGTACAACGTTACCATGGTGACGGAGGCTGGCGGGCTGCAGAACAACCAGACAACCTCGGCTCAGACAGGTACAGAGAGATGAGGAAGACAGGAAGTCAGGATGAGTAAGAAAATAAATCTCACCTGTCATTTCTTTCTAGTTCCTGCCGCTGTCTCCAACCTCACAGCCCACCACCACAACAACAACAACACTAGCTTGTTGTTGTCTTGGCAACTGCCCGAAGGTGACCTGGATGCGCTTACCATTGTCCTCTCGACCAATGGCACCAACCGCTGGGAGACGACGCTCCCCTCGGACGCCACTGACGTCACCGTTGATCAACTGACTCCTGGTTCAGCCTATCAGTGCACAGTGACGTCCAGGAGCGGCAAGCTGACGAGCCAATCAGAAATCACCGTCAGTACAGGTGAGTTGTTGTCCTGCTCAACTCTTTTTCTTTTTTTTCTTTTTTCCTTCATCCTGTTGTCGTCTGGTCTCCAGCTCCGGCGGCAGCGTCCCTCCTCTCCCTGACTCCTTCCTCCTCCGGCAATCTCCTCCTGTCCTGGAGCCCCCCTGCTGGCAGCTGGGAAAGCTACAGGCTCTTCCTGTTCGACGGCGACCAGCAGTTAGTCAGCGCCGCTCTGGACCGACAGGCAACGAACTTCAGTTTCACCGGGACGAGACTAACGCCTGGGAGGCTGTACAGAGCTGTGCTGAGGGTGGAGAGTGAAGGAAAGAGTGCTGAGAGCAGCTGTGAGGGAGCGACAGGTCAGAGACAGGAAAATCTCATAGAATTAATTTATTGATCTCAACCTGGGAAATTACGTGGAAATACATTCATTTTTGAAGAAACATATGACAGAAACTATATATAATGCTGAAGAAATACAACAGAAAGTATATATATTTATACTTTTTTAATCATTTCGTTTTTAGAATATTTTTGTGTGTGAATGTGTGAAGAATTTATTTGTGTTAAGATAAAAGTAAAACCACCTGAACTCACCTGAGCTAAACAACTCCTGCAGCTCCAGCGCTGGTGTCAGACCTCCACATCCGACATGCAGACGAGACGTCACTCAGCGCCATGTGGAGCCACGCCCCCTCTGGGTCACGTGACAGCTACTTCCTGACGATTCGCCATAGTAATGACCAAGCATCTGACGTAACCTTTCCTGTCACTCTCACAGGTAGATGATTACCCGTTGTTCTCATCATGTCGACGTGGTCTCCTGCGTCTCCTAGGTAATGTCACCGTGGATACCAGGGAGGTGGAGCCAAACATGAGGGAGTGTACCTTCAACGTGCTCACACCTGGGAGGCTGTACACCATCACCGTGACGACCAGGAGAGGGAAACTCAACACCTCTGTGTCTTTGGAAGGAAGGACAGGTGTGTTTTAGTATTTTTTTAATTCACCATAAAGACACATTAAAGGTATAAATACTTCAAACTTTTAGGTTTAGCTTCAGTATTACCGATTAGCTAAATAATAACAAATTTAATTTATGCAATTAATGTCAATCAAAATGATATGTTTAATGCTAAAATATATTTTTTCTGCTTTTTCAAATTCACTGTTTAATAAAAATAAGCAGAAAAATATATAATAAACACTAATATGTTATAATAAAAATAAAGCATATACATTATATATATTAATATATAATGTATATTATATATGTAATATAATATATTATATAATAATATATAATATATCATATATTATATATATATTATATGTAATATAATATATATATTACATATATAATATATATTATATATGTAATATATAATATATATATATATATATATATATATAGAAACAAATGTTCTCACCAGAATGTAATACCTTTAATTTACTGGATCAAACAGCAGCTGTAAACTAAACTGATTTTAAAAAAGATGAAAACAATATAATAATGCACTTAAAAATCAATCTAACATTTTTTTTATTTACCTGTTTTTTTCAGTCTTGCTGTTTGGTCCTCACATGTGCAGTAAAAGTGTGTTTGTGTGTTTTAGTTCCCATGGCGCTGGGTGTCGTCACCCTGAGGAGCTCTGGGGTCAACAGCCTCCAGGCATCATGGGAAAAACCCCCAGGTGACGTGGACTTGTTCAGACTGACTCTGCTGCAGGACAGGTGAGTCTGTGGACCAGGTGACAGGAAGTAGCTCCTCCGATGACTCTGGAGTTTCAAAAGATTCATGTCGCTAAAATCTGTACGACCTCAGCTAAAAGCACACCAGCAATATTGAAATTATATCATGAATAAAGAATGTGTTGTCATAAAAATAAACACACAAAACGTTAAGATCAGAGATACAATAGAATATTTATTGATTTTTATTGATCCTCCTTTAGGGGTAATTCACTTGTTAGAGTGAGAAAGAAACAACACAAATGAAATAATCGAATAAATCATAATACTAATATACACATTTACAGAATGTACTAAACAAAGAGAAGACATGAAATTAAACACAATAAATAAAATGTATTATTACTGTAAGGACCATGGAAAAAGCATTAACAAGTTAAAGAAAAAAAAACAGTAATAATGAAATAAATAATAAATATTTACAGCTACTAAAAACATTTTTAATGGCAAATGAAATAAAGTGAAATGCAATATGTTGACCATGAATCTTTAAATTCTTAATAAATATACTGTAAATATGAACACATATATAAATAAAATTTTGTTATGCATAATAATTAATTTATAAGTAAGTAGACACATGACAGTAATGAGTCCAGAAAGTTGTTCCAAAAAGTTTCTAAATCTAGAAAATGAACAAAATATTTGAACTTTGCTCCTTTAAGTTTGTGAGATAAAATGATCTTTTGTTAATATCACAGGGACAAAATGACAGCTCAACATAAAGAAATACCAAAAATAACCAAATTAAATTAAAATGAGGAGGAATAAATCCAGTGTTTACAAACTACATGATCAACTAAAATGTTTTAAAAGTTTTATGTCCAATCATAACGCAGTGATGTCATCGCGAGCGTTGAACATAATGCTTTTTTTTTTAAACAGCATCATACAAACAACATTTTAAAGGGTTAACATTGTGTTACTCCAGTGGTTACCAACCTGAGGGTTGTCACCCTTCAAAAGGTCACTAGATAAATCTGAGGGGTCATGAAGAAAAAGATTTCTCTAGTGCTTTTATTATGAAAAATTTTAACCATAATTAGTTATTTAAATGAAACTATTTGAGGGGAAATAACTCGTTGGTGGAGCTGCTAATTACTTGTAATCACTTCATAGACTTTTATTATGAAGGTACTCTGATTGAAATGAATGTAATCTGTTTTTTTTTTTTTTTCTTTTTTCCCATCCTCAGCGTTGTGGTTCAGAACCACAGCGTTCCTGTCACCTCCACTTCCTCCCTGCTGCTGGACGGTCTGACGCCCGGCGCCCTCTACAGGCTGCAGGCCGCCACCGTCAGCGGGGGTGTTCAGTCCAGAAGCACCAGCCTGGAGGGACGAACAGGTGAGTCACCATAAAATAAACTATTATTATTATTAGTGATGTTTAAAGTACCATCTCTCATATGATCAGCAGGGCTATGGTTCATTTTTTTAATCTCTCAAACAATTCACCCTGAAGTTTCTTTCCATTAACTTTTTTTTATTTAAAGGAAACATTCCATTGAAACCCAAATAAATATGAATTCCTCATTTATTTTTTTTTGGGAAACTGTGTGTCGTTGCCCTCACATGTTCAGCTGACCTGATATTAGTGATGAATTAGCATTAATTTATGCATTAAGTTAAAATATAAGTTACTTTCTCAGAAATAGAATAGAATTTCTTCTTTCTTCCCTCAGAAAATGTTGAGGGAAGTTATAACAAATCATTGTAGGGAGAGTTGACGTTGTTAGATCAGAGAGTTGTGGCTTTTCTCTCTGCTGATTCCATTCCTGTATTTTAATATCAGCATGTTTACAGTTTAGTGCTTTTAGGTCACTAGGATGATGGATTTAACAGCTGGAGGCTTCAGTAGTTCTCCTGCAGGCAGCGTGAAAGAAAACAATTCTGCAAAGAGTGTCGCTGAGCTGAATAAATAAACTCAAACACACACAGAAGGAATTCAACACCTTTGATTTTTACTTCCTGTTTACGTCTTCAAGCGATGCTGTGTGTGTGTGTGAGATAAGATCAGTTTTCAGAACAATGGCTGAAATACCAAAAGGTTTGAAATATTCCAAACACAAAGAGACACTCCCAGAGCTGCACTACAAGACTTCCTGCTGTGTGTGTGTGTGTGTGTGTGTGTAAAACTGTCAGCCAATCAGCACTCAGGTTGGTGAAAACAAAAACAAGTTTAGCATAAAGAGTGGAAGCAGAGGGGAAGTGCTCCTTTAAAACTGGACAGATTTTATGTGAGAGTAAGTATTTATCTGTATTTGTTTGATGGAAATGACAATTATTATTAGTAATCAATTATTATTGTTACATTCATTATTATTTATTAATTAAATACACTGAACATTTCTTTAGAAACATCTTAATATTTGACCTCTGACCTCTTCCAGCCCCGGCGTCCGTCTCCGAGGTAACGGTTGCTAACGGCGGCAGGTCGGACATCCTGCAGGTGTCGTGGCGGCCGGCGCTGGGCGTGGTGGACAGCTACCTGGTCCGTCTTCAGGACGCCAGTCGCACTGTTCACACGCTGGCCGTGTCGCGCTCCTCGCCGCCCGAATGCTCCTTCAGCTCGCTGGTCGCCGGGCGACTCTACACGGTCGTCATAGTGACGAGGAGCGGCAGCCTGGAGAACGCCACGGCGGTTAAAGCTCGAACACGTACGGACGCATTTTAGATTTACTGTTATGATTACTGTAATTTACTTTTCTGTTCACTTTTATTTGTGAACTTTGTTTTGTTTACAGGATTTCTTAAATAAAAATAAACAGTTTGCACTGAGGATATGATGATAAAAAAATGAATAATATTGTTTTTATTTTTTTGTGCAGAACCTGCCACTGTACAAAACCCAACAGCTGTCCACTCTGGCAGAGACGACTTCCTCAAGGTGAGACTGAGACTTTAACAATTAAAGCATTTCTGTTGCCTCCACACAGCTCTCAACGACGACTGAGCTAACGGCTAACTGTGCTAACAATTCTGACAGCTGACAGTGTTACCATGGAGGAGGACTGGATTATGTTAATGATGATTAGTTGATGCAGCTGTTTATCGTTATAAACTTATTGTCTATTATTATTGTTATTATCTATTATTATTATTATTATCTTCAGGTGTACTGGCGTCACGCTGCTGGAGATCTGGATCACTACGTGGTTCTGATCCGTTACAACAACAGCGTCTTGCACAACAAGAGTATCTCCGCCGGAGACAACGAGTGCGTCTTCTCGTCCTTGTCGCCGGGGAGACTCTACACCGTCACCGTGGAAACCTGGAGTGGGGACTACGTCGCCAGCGTCTCCACTGATGGACGCACCTGTGAGTCCGAAGCCAAGTTTATTTATTTCTGTTTTTATTGATTTTTGTCGACTTATGTTTTTTTTTTCCTTCAGTTCCAGCAGCTGTTGGAAATCTGTCACTAGGCAACGTAGGAACAGGTGATCTGACGGTCACCTGGAGCCCCGCCCCCGGAGACGTGGACCACTATGAAGTGGGTCAAATAATAAATAATAAAACATATTAATAAGAAATGACAAATTAATGACAAATACAGCAAATATGTCCAGTGGAAAAGGAGTAGAAACATTTTAAAAGTGTTTTTTATAATCTGTCTTTTATACCAAAGAAGTGAAGCTGTAAACTGTATTCAAGTGATATAAATCCACTTATAATTCATATTTTATATCAGTAGATAAACGTAGCTGCTGCACAGTTGACACTAAATGTTAAACCTGCAGGCTGTGATGATCATTAGTGATCAATAGTGATCAGTTTGATGTGGTCTCCAGGTGACACTGCTCTTCAACGACACTCGTGTTTTCCCTCCGGTAACGCTGGGTAGCGACCAGCTCCTCCACCGCCTCACCTCTCTAAGCGCCGGTCGCCTTTATAAGATCGTGGTGTCGACGTTCAGCGGACCGTACCAACGGGCTCAGTTCATCGAGGGACGGACAGGTGAGACGCTCCGGACCTCCCGTTTAAACACACCTGGAGTTTTCCTGTGCTGACCCCAGACCCTCCTCTCCAGTTCCCAGCGCCGTCAGGAACCTGCACCTGGTTCCTCGGTCTGGCCTGATGGACTCGGCCGGTGGGCTGCTGGTCACCTGGACGCCTGGAGATGGAGACCTGGACATGTATGTGGTGTCCCTGTCCATCAGGGTGAGTCCAGCAGCAGCAGGTTCACATGCAGCATCCAGTTCATTGTCTCACATCACTTCCTGTCTGCAGGCCGGTGCCGTCGTGGAGACCCGTCCTGTCCCGAAACACGTCTCCTCCCTGGACTTCCTGGGTCTGACCCCGGGCCACGCCTACACCGTCACCGTCCAATCGCTGAGCGGGAAGCTGACCAATAGCAACGCAGCCACCGGCAGGACAGGTAAGACTGCGAGTGATTCGATTGGTTGACAGAGTGGAGGGAAACGGCTTTAAGACGAACGCTGTCTGTCCTTTCAGCTCCGGCCAGAGTGACGGCGCTGCAGGCTGACAACGACCACACCACCCACAGCCTGACCGTCAGCTGGGAGCGGCCCGTGGGCGTCGCCGACAGATACAGGCTGCAGCTACTGGACGAGGCCGGGGGCATTTTGGCTAATCGGACGCTCCCTGTGGAGAGTCGCAGCGAACGGCTGGAAGGTCTGAAGTCAGGGAGGTGGTACCAAGTGAAGGTGGTGACGCTGAGCGGAGATGTGATGTCACTGGAGGCCACGGCAGAGGGACAGACTCGTAAGTACTAATACTACTACTGCTAATACTACAGCAGAGGGACAAACACGTAAGTACTAATACTACTACTACTGCTAATACTACAGCAGAGGGACAGACATGTAAGTACTACTACTACTGATACCGCTACTGATACTACTTATACTACTACTGCTAACACTACAGCAGAGGGACCGACACATAAGTACTACGACTGATACTACTACTACCAATACTACAAATATTACTGTTACTACTACTATAGTAGAAAGACAAACTCGTAAGCGGTCCATGTTATCAGCTGATGCTAGCCTTAGCACGCTAGCTTGATTAGCAGAGAGCCTCCATAATTCACATGAGCAGTAATACCGCTGACAGTACTACCAACATATCATGCAGTACTGATCACTTTCCTGCCTGTAATTATTGATCACTGAGCTTGTTTCAGGTCCGGCTGCTGTCTCTAATCTCACCGTTACGTCGGCCAACGCCTCCTCTCTCTCCTTCTCCTGGCATCCCTCGGACGGCCACGTTGACGTCTATGACCTGACGCTCTACAGCGTCGCCGAGGCAACGGCCAATCATGGACAGGATGCCGTGGGGAGCGGGAAGGAGCATCACCAGGTGGGAACGATAGTGTTACAAATACACAGCAGACAGTACTTCTGTAGTATTAAAACATGCTGTACTGCAGGCGGTGGGAGACCTGGTGGACCTGCAGAAAGTGGGTCCAGCTGTAGACAGGTGTGTTTTCAGCGGCCTGAGAGCAGGAAGTCTGTACCGCCTGCAGGTGGTGAGCTGGAGCCGAGGAATGAGCAGCGACTCGTTGCTTACGACCAGAACAGGTCAGAACTCCTGATCATCTCTCTGTTGTTAGCAGGATTCAGCCGCCATCTTGTTCTCATTAAACCTCTTGATTGATGTCTGGTTTCCTCCATCATCCATCTCATTTTCATCTTCATCCATCTCGTTTTCGCCATCTTCAGTCCCCTCTCCAGTTTCGTCTCTCCAGGTTCAGAGTTCAGGACGGACGGACAGACTGACGCTCAGCTGGCAGCCTGCAGAGGGAAGCTGGAGCAGCTACCAGGTTCACCATCCGTTTATTTCATTAGATCATTAGTACACAATACTTTTGCTTACTGTAAGGACATTTCGTGCTCTTCTTGCAGCCTCAGTACTGACCCTCGTACCTGTCGGTTGTGTACTACTTGTGTATTTTAGGTAGTACTGTATGACCTCTCTGGAGCCACTCTGGGAGCCCAGATGCTGGGGGCGGAGCTTAGGAGTCACATGTTCTCTGGGCTGCTCCCTGGTAGGCTGTACCGTGCTGAGGTCATCACACACAGCGGGGAACTGACCAATAACGTCTCAGCCCTCGGTCGCACTGGTGCGTCAAATATAAATACACAGAAACACAGAGTAAAGATGAGTATTAATACTTTTTTTCCCCTCATATAGCTCCGGCCCCGCCCACCCACCTGTCAGTCAAACGAGGCCCGACCAATGACTCGGTGGAGCTGTCCTGGTCCGCTCCAGACTCTGGGGACTACGACAGCTTCAGCCTGCAGTGGATGCCTCTGGACCGCCTGTCCGTCACCCACACTCACCTGACCGGCCGCATCCTGGGAGCCATGTTTCCAGGGCGACAGTACAACTTCACCGTGGCAACTGTCAGCGGGGGCGGGGCCAGCGGTGGACCCATGGTCAGGAGTCAGCCAATCCAGAGGAGCGTCAGGACGAGTAGGTGGAGGAAGTCTAGATTTTTAGCTTGAGACAACCCGCTAGCAGTTTCCATTGTTTATGCTAAGCTAGGCTAACCTCCTCCACCTGACCCCCATTACTCACACCCCTACTACTGCATCAGATATAATAGAAACTACTACTGCTACTCTCTGAGTAGTATTTACTACTAAGCTTTGAATGTTGCCTCAGTGTTTCCTCCTTTAATCATTTCATAAATCCCTCTTGATGTCGTTTCTCCTTCAGTCCACTAGGTGGAAACATAACAAAGAGTCTGAGCTGCTGCATTTTAATCCATTTTTATTTTAAATCTGACCAAACTAATCAACAGAAGGAATTCAATAGTCACACATTATAAATCCTGCTGAGGTCGGACAGAGAAGTGATGCACCATTAGTGGTTGTTTATGTTATATTAATATTTATTTATTCAAATATTTATTAGTTTGAATTAAGGCACAGTTAAAGGAGACTCTTCTCTCCCTCTCTCCTCCTTGTCTCCTCTCCTCGTCTCCTCCAGGTCCGTCTCCTCTGAGGTTCATCCACTGCTTTCCTCTCTCCTCCTCCTCCCTCTCCTGCTCCTGGTCGCCTCCCCTCTCCGACTTTGACTCCTACGAAGTCGAGTGCCGTCGCCACGACGACGGGGAGCTGATCTCGGCGCTGAGGCTGGCGGAGGGTGTTACCACGGTGATGCTGGACCACTTGGAGGCATACAGGAAGTACTCTGTGACGGTCAGGGTGGCGTCAGCTGGACAGACGAGTCCTCCGGCGACGCACACGACCGTCACCATGATCGACCGTGAGTACAAGAATACTACATGTACTACTGTGTACAAGTACTGTGTTCATGTCTGCAGTAAAAATACAAAAGTATCAGTATCAAGATAAAGTACCAAAAGTAAAAGTAGTATTATATTTATTTCTGCTGGTAAATATATATTTTATATATTATTAAATTCTGCTGCTAGCTGAAGTCATAATAATACATCAGCATTTATTTAAATCTAGAAAAGTATAAAGAAGTACTTCTCTCTCCTCTGAGGTTTATTTCTCTAGTTTATTAAATTCAGCCTCCATGAAGGTTAGAAGTAGGTCAAGATTGAGCAGAAAATCTGGACCAACAATGACACAGAAATAAACTTTTTGAGCCTCTTGCCTCTTATTTTTCCTCTTTTCTTTTTTCACTGTGACCCAAAAACATCCTGGAAACTTTCATCCCCTCTTCTCAACCTTTTTTCTTCTTCCTTCCTCTGTCCATCTTCCTTCCTCCTGCTGGTGTTACACCATAAATCATCCTGACACAACTGGACTGGAAGGAAAGAATAAAAGAAAAGGAAAGAAAAAGTAAAGAGACTGTAAAGTTCAGCTGAAGAGAAGAAAAAGAGGAAAAAAAATCTTTCTACAGGGAAGTTTGACACACACAAAATATATAAGTTTGAGGTTTCATTTTGTGTTACTATCTCATTTTAAAACAATTATTTACTTATAAAAAAAATCAAAATTGAGTTATTAATTATAATAATTGTGTGGTGAACTCACAAAGACTAAATTTTGAGTTGTACGTTGACATTTTTCTTTTCTCATCTCAAAAAAAAATCAATTTAAATGTGTAAATGTCACCTTTCTCATTATTTCAAATAAAACAGTTTTAATTTTAAGTAAAATCTTTCACAAAATCAAAACTTAGAGCCAGTAAATTTTTAAAGTCTTTGGTGTATTTACTAATATTTACTTTAAATTATTTTATTTCTTCACTTTCATGTATTTTCTTAGCAGAAATGAACTTCCAGATTGTTTTGTTTTTCCATATAACTTTATTGACACAGAAGACACACAGAAGAGACAGAACATAAAATGAATATAAATTTAAAGGTTTAAAAATGAGTAGAGCTGTCTTCTGTTTAATTCATTTGATGGACTGTCTCTTTAACTGTTTCCTGTCAGGTCCTCCGGTCCCGCCCCCGAGCGTTCGGGTCAGTGAGAGGTCGTCGAAGGTCACGTCATCCTCCATCTTGTTCCGCTTCAACTGCTCCTGGTTCAGCGACGCCAACGGAGCCATTCGATATTTCGCCGTGATCGTGGCCGAGTCAGACGGTACAAACACATTAATAAATACGACAACAGAGCAGAACTCTGCTCAGACTTTACTGAAACCAGAAGCTGCTGTCGTCTCTTCTAACAGCCAATGAGATGCTGCAGCCGGAGCAGCGCCACCCGCTGCCGTCCTACCGCGACTACATCAGCAACTCTTCCGTCAGAGCCTATCAGACCGCCTACTTCTCCAGCCGCTGCCCGCAGGACGCCGCCGCCGCCGGACAGGTGACGACAGGAAACAAACTATACTGTATTATTAATTATTATATTCGTTATGTTAAGCGTGAATTGTGTGTTCATGTCTGCACTGGAACCATGTTGTCTTGATGGTTTACACATTTATATAATATTTATTTACTTTTAAATATACATATATGAAAAAATAAAAGAAGACACCCAAATGACATGGATAAATAAATAACAAACTCAACTCACCAGTAGGCATTAATTAATTGATAAAATGCGACATGGATTGATATTTCTGTATTAATGTGCTTTTTTAAAATTTATTTACCTTTTGTACTAATTATCCTGATTTGTTTCCTCCTTATTTATTATTCTTTTAAAATAGTTTTTTCAATTATTTGTCATTGTAATTATTATTCTATTTTTTTGAAAAAATATAAAATCCACAACAAACATGTAAAAACAGACATCAGTGACATAAATAATACTAAATATTTCTGCTGAACATTGATGATGAGCTAAAGACTTTCTACAGTATCATTACTGTTATTATGTTTTTATCTGTGTTTATTGTATCTATTCAATCAATCAATAACTGAATGGATAATTGATCAGGTGGTGGAGGTGAACCTGGGGGCAGGCGGGGATCGACTGGGCGGGGCCTGTGACCGTTACCACGAAGATGACCACCTCTACCTGAGTGATGACTACGGCGGCTTCTGTGATGGTCCGCTGAGAGCCAAAACCTCCTACAGGTACGCACACACCACCACTACTACTACTACTAGTACTACTACTAGTACTAGTACTCGGGAGTGTGTATTCATTCATTCATAGAGGTGTGTGTTTTCAGGCTGAGTGTTCGAGCGTTCACCAGACTGTTTGATGAAAACCACAGAGAGTTTCCTCAGCCGCTCTTCACCGACACTTACCTGTCGCCGCCACTCAGGACGCACTCAGGTGAGCGACACACACGCACACACACACACACTCACTCTCCATGCTGGTGTGTAAATGTTGTTGTTGTTGTTGTTGTTTATCAGAGCCTCTGGGCGGCGTCGTGGAGGGTTTGAGTGCTGGGATGTTCCTGATCGGGATGATGGTTGCCGTCGTCTCTCTGCTGGTCTACAGACAGCGGCTACGCAAAGTGTGAGTGCACAAACACACACTAATATTTACATGTTGACGTATATATTAATCTATATTTATTTACACCATGATCCCTACCTCTAAATTTAAACTTTAAACCAGGTTTGTTTTCTTAGAATAGAGCTGCATTTATTTCCTGTTTTATCAACGAATTTCAGAATAATCATTAGTAACAATGATAATGATAGGAGTCATTTTTAGTGTAGAGCTGCAGCTGCAGATTTATTGATTAATCGTTTGGTCTTGAAAAGGAAACTAGTGAAAAATAAAACAAAAATTCTTGCTTTCTTCAAAACTTTTTTAAAAAGAAAACTAGCGAGGAAACACATCTTGTGACATTTAAATGTGCTACACCCACTCATTTTTATTTCTGTATTTTTTCCACACATAAATAGACATAAAGTAAATTAAATGGTGTGGTGGCTTATTGTATATTTTTTAAATAAATATAAAAATATAAAAAAATCACCAGTGCATTGTTCAAAACCCAAATCATATTAGTAATATAATACTAAATATGTAAAAAAAAAAAAAATAAAAACAATTAACTACAGAATTAGAATTAAAGAAATATTAAAATTAGTCTCTATTGTTTTATTTATTGGGGAAATATAGAAACAACAACTACAACCTCATTCCCAACACCTACTAGGATGTTTTAAAGTGTTTAATGTGTGTTTGTATGTCTGTGTATATATGCAGTATATGTGTGTGTGTTTGTTGTCAGGGCGGTGCAGGAGAACCCGGTGGTCAGGATGAGCATGTGGAAAGAAGTTCCAGCTTCAGGTTTATATCTGGGAGTCAGGAGGTGAGACAGGAAGTATTATATGTTGTTATTATTATTATTATTATTATTATAACAGTATATTATGTATATACATTGTGCTCAAAATAATAGCAATAGGAGAATAACCAAACTGGCAAAGGCTCAGCCAATGATCAACTCCAGGAGGATGAAAGAAGATCTAAGGTTGTCTGAGTACTGTAACAATCAGATGACGTCTATGTGAAGCAAAGCTACCAGCAAGAAGCCCCCGCACATTGTTCATAAAAAGACATGAGCTGAAGAACGTGAAAGAACACATTGACAAAGACAAATGGCGTAATATTTTGTGGACTGATTGTTCTTTTTGGGTCACAGACAGTTGGTCAGACGTCCTACAAACACTGAATTCAAGCCACAGTGAAGACGGTGAAGCATATGGGGATGTTTCTCCTACTATGGTGTTGGTCCTGTATATCACATACCAGGGATCATGGATCAGTTTGAGTACATCAGAATACTGGAAGAAGTCATGTTGCCTTTGAAATGAGTGTTTGAACAAGGCAATGACCCCAAACACAACAGCAAGTGAGCTAAATCATGGTTCCAGACAAACAGCATTCAAGTAACGGAGTAGCCAGCTCAATCCACGGACCTTAATCCAATAGAAAACTCGTGGGCTGACATATAAAAATGCTGTTCATGAGGCAAAACCAAGAACTGCAGAGGAACTGTGGAACGTAGTACGATTGTCCTGGGCTGCAAAACCTGTTGACCGGTGCCAGAAGTTGGTCGACTCCATGCACCACAGATGTGAAGCAGTTATCAGAAACCGTGGTTATGCAGCTAAATATGACTTTATGATTGAATCTTCAAGCATTTCCTGGTTTATACAGTTCATTTTTGAGTTTGTAAAGACAGCTGTCAACGCTGCTATTTTTTTGAACATTTCTTGACTTTCTGTAAAAATGACTTTTTCAATTTTCTTGCTTTGAAATAGAATGTGCAGTGTCCCCAATGCATTTGTGTTCATTAAAATACAGTTTATCTGAAGAATTCTGTTTACTCACCTTTTTAAACACACTGCTTTTATTTTAAACACAGCTGTGTCCTCTATGTGAGAGTTTAGTCTCCTATGAACTCATCTTTCTTTCTTTGTGTTTCAGTAATCGTCGCATCACCAGGTGAGAACTTTTTACCAAAACTCATAGTTTAATGATTTTATGGTTATTTATGTTGTTATGTTTTCATAACTTCAGTGACTCTTAGTCTCTTTATCGCTTGTTTCTTTATCTCGTTATCTCTTTGACTCTTTAGCTCTTTGTCTCTTTGTTGCTTTATCTCTTTTATTCTGTCTCTTTATCTTTTATTCTTTGTCTTTTATTCTTTGTCTCTTTTATTATTTATTTCTTTGACCCTGTCTCTTTATCTCTTTTGTCTCTTTGTCTCCAGTCCTATCAAGTCCTGTCACTTTGAGTCTCATCTCTCTAAACTTCAGGCTGACTCAAACTACCTGCTGTCTGAGGAGTTTGAGGTAAAACTTTTTTCTCACACTGTTAAACAGTATTTTATTTATCCAAAGTATTCGGATTACTGCGGTAAAAAAACTAATACCACCCTGCATTCAGAATCTTATGAAAGTACAATACTGGAGGAAAAGAAACTGTGAAATATGTTTGAAGTAGTTTAAGTACTGCTGGGTCATTAAAACGTTTCCTAATGATGGGTGGATACATTAATAATGTGTGAATTAAACTCCAGACTGATTGTTCTGTTCGTTCAGGATCTGAAGGACGTTGGACGAAACCAGACGATGGACGTCGCTCGGCTGCCGGAGAACCGAGGGAAGAACCGCTACAACAACATCCTGCCCTGTGAGAACACCATGATTCCTCTGATTAAACAGAGACATTAAACTGCTGTCAGTGACACATTCATCACACTGACGACATCGTTAAGAGCTTTAATTAACAAGACAGTGCCTGTTACCACGGCGACGGCGACTGCGCCAGCCTGAGGGTCGAGGTGATGAAAACATTATCAACTAAAAATGTGATTCAATCAGATGAATCTCTTTATTAATATAAACTAATAAAGCATTTTAAAACCTTATTAAGCCTTCTATCAAAATAAAAAAAAAACACACTGGTAACCAGTAACATGAATCATTCTCTTCAGGCACTTAGTCACAGTTTTAAGACATTAAACTATATTATATTATATATAATAATATATTATTTTATAATATAATATACTATATTATAATATTTCCAAAATAAAATGTGATAGTATGTTTTCTCCAGATCAACTTTAAGTGTTTTGCTGATACTTTTACTGAAGTTTTACTTCTGACAGAGTACTTCTGGTAAAGCAGGATTTTTACATCACAGTACTGCTGCTTTCAGTTTAAAAAGCTGATCTGTTTTATTTAAAAGTAATGAAAACTTTTGTTGGTAGACAAAGATTATGTAAACAGTTTTTTGTAATTGCTTTACATCGTAGTAAAGTTAGTATATTTGGGTTTTCAGCGTTAATCTAAAGCAGGTATTGATGACTGTTTCCTGCAGATGATTCGACCAGAGTGAAGCTGGCCTACCTGGAGGACGACCCCTGCTCAGACTACATCAACGCCAGCTACATACCTGTGCGTGCACGCACACACACACAAATGTATATTTTATAAGCACACACTCAGTGCTTCCTGTTTGTGTGTGTGTGTGTGCAGGGTAATAACTACCGCAGGGAGTACATCGCCACCCAGGGTCCGCTGCCCGGCACCAAGGATGATTTCTGGAGGATGGTGTGGGAGCACGGCGTCTGCAACGTCGTCATGGTGACGCAGTGTGTGGAGAAGGGACGGGTGAGTCCTTATAGACAGGGTATTTCTATATTTATGTACAACATGTTTATATTTGAATATTAATGCTTGTTTTCTTTGATGTGTCTCAGGTGAAGTGTGATCAGTACTGGCCTGCAGACAGAGAGCCTCTGTACTACGGAGACCTGGTCCTTCAGATGCTGTCTGAGTCTGTCCTGCCAGAGTGGACCATCAGGGAGTTCAGGATCACCTCGGTACCTGGTCTTTCTTTACCTGGTCTTTTTACCCAGTCTCTCTCTACCTGGTCTCTCTCTCTACCTGGTCTCTCTCTTTACCTGTTTTCTCTACCTGGTCTCTCTCTTTACCTGGTCTCTCTACCTGGTCTCTTTACCTGGTCTCTACTTGCTCTTTCTTTCCCTTTTTTCTCTACCCGGTCTCTCTCTCTACCTGGTCTGTCTTTACCTGGTCTCTCTCTCTCTCTACCTGGTCTGTCTTTACCTGGTCTCTCTCTTTACCTGTTTTCTCTACCTGATCTCTCTCTCGCGATCTGTTTTCTCTACCTGGTCTCTTGACCTGGTCTCTCTTTACCTGGTCTCTCTCTCTGGTGTTTTTTTTACCTGTTTTCTCTAACTGGTCTCTCTCTTTACCTGGTATTTCTTTACCTTTTTTCTCTACCTGGTCTTTACCTGGTGTCTTTCTCTCTCGACCTGGTCTTTAGACCTGGTCTCTCTACCTGGTCTCTCTCTGGTGGTTTTTTTTTTTTTTTTTTTTTTACTTCTTTTCTCTACCTGGTCTCTCTCTCTACCTGGTCTCTCTACCTGGTCTCTCTCTCTCTACCTGGTTTCTCTCTGGTGTTTTTTTTACTTGTTTTCTCCACCTGGTCTCTCTCTCTACCTGGTCTTTACCTGGTGTCTCTCTCTCTCTCTACCTGGTCTCTCTCTCTCTACCTGGTCTCTCTCACTCTACCTGGTCTCTCTACCTGGTCTCTCTCTCTCTACCTGGTCTCTCTCTCTCTCTCTCTACCTGGTCTCATGTGATCACTCGTCCTGACAGGAGAGCGGCTGTAGTTATCCTCGGGTGTTGCGTCACTTCCACTACACTGTGTGGCCGGACCACGGCGTCCCAGAGAGCACCCAGTCCCTGATCCAGTTCGTCAGGACTGTCCGGGACTACATGGACCGGTCACCCAGCACCGGACCCACCGTGGTCCACTGCAGGTACACCTGAGAGGCTGAAGTCAAAAGCCTTTATTGTCATTATATGATGGTGCATACAATGAGATTAGGAGGTGAAGTGATCGGTCAGTCAATCAGAACAGATCAATAAGCTGCTGTTTGCTGTGTCTTAGCGCTGGTGTGGGCCGGACCGGGACCTTCATCGCTCTGGATCGGGTTCTGCAGCAGCTGGACTCTAAAGGAAGCATCGACCTGTACGGAGGCGTGTTCGACCTGCGCCTCCACCGGCAGCACATGGTCCAGACTGAGGTACCAGGAAACACCAGAGGCTGACTTTTTTAAAACATTTTTCAACTAATTTTTCTATTAACACATGTAATATGCTAAAATATGACCCTTTTTCAACACACTATACTTTGACTTTTTCATTTTTAGACATACTATAATACTGATTTGTTACTAACTGCAAAATACTGCTAATTTTTTCTTTTTTTGCATTTTTCTTTTTTGTGTCATTTTTTTCAGTGACTGTTTATGGACTACGAGGTTCTTGATGGTTGTTTTAGACGTAGAAGTATGATGATTTTCCGCAGTATGTTGCTAGAGTAGCCTGACAGTACTTCCTGTGCTGCAGTGTCAGTACTCCTTCCTGCACCAGTGTGTTCGAGACGTCCTCAGAGCGAGGAAGCATCGCAGCGAACAGGAGAATCCTCTTTATCCCATCTACGAGAACTTCAACCCTGAGTACTGCCGAGGTGAGACGACCTCGACCCTCGAGACTTTTCATCCTCATTAAAGATTTTTTGTCATTCTGTGTCATTTTAATACAGTTAGTTTCATCCTCAGCTCTGTGGACACTTGATCACTGATCAACACTAGCTTTAGCCTGTTAGCTGTTAGCATCCCTCTTGTTAGCTGCACTAGCATTAGCTTAGCTTCTAGCTGCTAGCTCAGACTGGAAGTACTTCCCTGACGTTTTAATTTGACACAAGGTGCAGATAAAGTTTGATGTCTCCTCTGGGAGATTTTCAAAATAAAACCAAATATTCAGAAGCTGTGGTTTTTCTCCAAGACTGCAGCAGGAAGCAGCTATGAAGGAAGCATTAAGGCCTTGTGATTTGACTTAAATCTATCTGCTTATTAATCTTCTACCTTTGTTCTTGCTCTCTCAGATTTCATCTACACCGGACGCTGAGCACACGTTGACTTCCATCACAGGAAACAGGGAGAACACACGGATGTGTCAAAGTAAGCAACGAATGAGAACAGACTGGTTCACACATAAAACAATAAGTTCACTTTTCCTGTGCTGCTTTTCCATCAAGCTCTTAACAACATGAAGAAAGTTTAAAGGCAACAAAACCAGAAAAAAACCTGAAGATGAAAACATTTAATCTGTGAGTCCAGTTTCAGAGTACAAGCAGAGCGTATTTGAATTAAAAAGCATGTGTTTGCTAACGAGCTAATGAGTTTCTGAAGTGTTGAATGGAAACACGGGTTGATCTCAGGTCAGTGGGTCTTGATTATATATCCATAATATAACTGAATGATGACAGGGAAGGAAAGAGCCATCCATTTTTACTATTATGACTAAGCTCCATATACACTGTTTATTTAAATAGTTACACATATTGCTGTATGTAAATATTGGTGTAATACTCTTTTTATATATGATTATATGTCATTATTTTTTAAGCTATGTAATATTGAGATTTTTTTCCAGTTATGTCTCATGTATGAAATCAAATATTTGTCAAATAAAAAAAATGAAAATTGAAAAACAGTCACAAGTTTATCATGAAGGTAATAAAAGTATTGATAATACAGCATGTCAAACAAATCAAACTCCATGTAGTGTTTCAAATGACAATTTTGTCTTTCATATTTTTTTTTTTTCAATTTGAGTGAACATTTACAAGTTATTCAACATATAGGGGACGGACAATGAAACTCCTGGTTTTAGACTACAGTAATTCATCAGTATGGTGTAGGTCCTCCTTTTGCAGCCAATACAGCATCAGTTCATCTTGGGAATGACAGATACAAGTCCTGCACAGTGGCCAGAGGGATTCTGAGCCTTTCTTCTTGCAGAATAGTGACCAGGTCTCTACGTGATGCTGGTGGAGGAAAACGTTTCCTAACACGATCCTCCAAAACACCCCAAAGTGGCTCAATAATATTTAGATGTGGTGACTGTGCAGGCCATGGGAGATGTTCAACTTCACTTTCATGTTCATCAAACCACTCTGTCACCAGTCTTGCTGTGTGTATTGGTGCATTATCATCCTGATACACAGCACCGTCTTCAGGACACAATAGAACCACTGGGTGCACATGGTCCTCCAGAATGGTTCGGTAGTCCTTGGCAGTGACGTGTCCATCTAGCACAAGGACTGGGCCGAGGGAATGCCATGATACTGCAGCCCAAACCATCACTGATCCACCCCCATGCTTCACTCTAGGCATGCAACAGTCTGGGTGGTACGCTTCTTTGGGGCTTCTCCACACCAGAACTCTCCAGAATGTGAGAAAGACAGTAAAGGTGGACTCATCAGAGAACAATACATGTTTCACATTGTCCACAGCCCAAGATTTTCACTGCCGGCACCATTGAAACCAAAGTTTGGCATTGGCATGAGTGACCAAAGGTTTGGCTATAGCAGCCCAGTCATGGATATTGACCCTGTGGAGCTCCTGATGGACAGTTTTGGTGGAAACAGGAGAGTTGAGATGCACATTTAATTCTGCAGTGAGTTGAGCAGCTTTTGACACATCACAAAGACTTGCTGTCTTGGTCACAGATGTAAACTAACAGTTTGTCCTCTTTTGAACTCTGATATGTCACCCATAATGTAGTGTGCACTTCAATATTTTAAGCAAAACTGTGCTATTACTCTGCTAATTGAACCTTCACACTCTGCTCTTACTGGTGCAATGTGCAATCAATGAAGTTTGGCCACCAGACTGGTCACATTTCACCATGAAACCTCCAACACTAAATTGGCCAGGGTTTCAGTTTCATTGTCATTTCATTGTCTGTACTATAAATCTTTCTTATGGCTTTTTTGACTTTTTAATTTATTTATTTTTTTTTTACTTTTTCGACATGCTTTTTTTTTTTTAAAATTTCAACATGTCATAACAGGCATTTTTCGTCTTTTTTACACATTCTGCTATGAAATCATTCTTTAGGCTCTAATAAGTCATTTTAATGATTTTTCTATGACATGTTAAAAATTGTCATTTTTTGACTTTTTCGACATGCTATAGTATGACTTTTTTTGACAATTTTCAACATGTCAAAAAATTTATTTTTTGTCTTTTTTACACATTCTGCTATGAAATCATTCTACAGGCCATAAGAAATCTTTTTAATGACTTTTTGACATGTTAAAAATTGCCATTTGACTTTTTCGACATGCTATAGTATGACTTTTTTTGAAAAATTTCAACATGTCCAAAAAGGCATTTTTTCCATCGTTTTCACACATATTCTGCAATGAAATATTCTACAGGCTCTAATAAGTCTTTTTAATGACTTTTTGACGTGCTAAAAATTGCCATTTTTGACTTTTTCGACATGCTATAGTATGACATTTTTTGACACGTTTCAACATGTCCAAAAAAGGCTTTTTTTCGTCTTTTTTACACATATTCTGCTTTGAAATAATTACACAGGCTCTAATAAGTCATTTTAATGACTTTTTATGACATGTTAAAAATTGACATTTTTTGACTTTTTCGACATGCTATAGTATGACTTTTTTTGACGATTTTCAACATGTCAAAAAATTTATTTTTTTCGTCTTTTTTACACATATTCTGCTATGAATTCAATCCACAGGCTCTAATAAGTCATTTTAATGACTTTTTATGAAATGTTAAAAATTGTCATTTTTTGACTTTTTCGACATGCTATAGTATGACTTTTTTTGACGATTTTCAACATGTCCAAAAAAGGCATTTTTTTCATCTTTTTTACAAATATTCTGCTATGAAATCATTCCACAGGCTCTAATAAGTCATTTTAATTACTTTTTATGACATGTTAAAAATTGTAATTTTTTGACTTTTTCGACATGCTATAGTATGACTTTTTTTGAACAATTTCAACGTGTCACAAAATTTATTTTTTGTCTTTTGTACACACATTCTGCTAAGAAATGATTCCGCAGACTCTAATAAGCCTTTTTAATGACTTTTTCTGACATGTTAAAAATTGTAATTTTTTGACTTTTTCGACATGCTATAGTATGACTGTTTTTGACGATTTTCAACATGTCAAAAAATTTATTTTTTTGTCTTTTGTACACATATTCTGCTATGAAATCATTCTACAGGCTCTAATAAGTCTTTTTAATGACTTTTTATGACATGTTAAAAATTGTTATTTTTTGACTTTTTCGACATGCTATAGTATGACTTTTTTGAAAAATTTCAACATGTCAAAAAAATTTTTTTTTTGTCTTTTTAACACATATTCTGCTATGAATTCAATCCACAGGCTCTAATAAGTAATTTTAATGACTTTTTATGACATGTTAAAAATTGTCATTTTTTTGACTTTTTCGACATGCTATAGTATGACTTTTTTTGACAAATTTCAACGTGTCAAAAAAATGTATTTTTTTCGTCTTTTGTACACACATTCTGCTACGAAATCATTCTACAGGTCATAAGAAGCCTTTTTAATGACTTTTTATGACATGTTAAAAATTGTCATTTTTTGACTTTTTCGACATGCTATATTATGACTTTTTTTGACAAATTTCAACATGTCAAAAAAGGCATTTTTTTTTCGTCTTTTTTACACATTCTGCTATGAAATCATCCTGCAGGCCATAAGAAATCTTTTTAATGACTTTTTAATGACATGATAAAAATGGTCATTTTTTGCCTTTTTCGACATAGTATGACTTTTTTTGAAAAATTTCAACGTGTCAAAAAAATTTATTTTTGTCTTTTTTACACATATTCTGCTATGAAATCATCCTGCAGGCCATAAGAAGCCTTTTTAATGACTTTTTATGACATGTTAAAAATTGTCATTTTTTGACTTTTTCGACATGCTATAGTATGACTTTTTTGACAATTTCAACATGTCAAAAAATTTATTTTTTTCATCTTTTTTTTTTTTTTTTTTTACAAATATTCTGCTATGAAATCATTCCACAGGCTCTAATAAGTCATTTTAATGACTTTTTCTGACATGTTAAAAATTGTCATTTTTTGCCTTTTTCGACATGCTATAGTATGACGTCTTTTGACAAATTTCAACATGTCCAAAAAAGGCATTTTTTTCTTCTTTTTTACACATATTCTGCTATGAAATCATTCTTTAGGCTCTAATAAGTTATTTTAATGATTTTTTATGACATGTTAAAAATTGACATATTTTGACTTTTTCGACATGCTATAGTATGACTTTTTTTGAAGAATTTCAACATGTCAAAAAAAAATTTTTTTTGTCTTTTTAACACATTCTGCTATGAATTCAATCCACAGGCTCTAATAAGTAATTTTAATGACTTTTTATGACATGTTAAAAATTGTCATTTTTTTGACTTTTTCGACATGCTATAGTATGACTTTTTTTGACAAATTTCAACGTGTCAAAAAAATGTATTTTTTTCGTCTTTTGTACACACATTCTGCTACGAAATCATTCTACAGGTCATAAGAAGCCTTTTTAATGACTTTTTATGACATGTTAAAAATTGTCATTTTTTGACTTTTTCGACATGCTATATTATGACTTTTTTTGACAAATTTCAACATGTCAAAAAAGGCATTTTTTTTCGTCTTTTTTACACATATTCTGCTATGAAATCATCCTGCAGGCCATAAGAAATCTTTTTAATGACTTTTTATGACATGTTAAAAATTGTCATTTTTTGCCTTTTTCGACATGCTATATTATGACGTCTTTTGACAAATTTCAACATGTCCAAAAAATGCATTTTTTTCGTCATTTTTACACATATTCTGCTATGAAATCATTCTTTAGGCTCTAATAAGTTATTTTAATGATCTTTTATGACATGTTAAAAATTGACATATTTTGACTTTTTCGACATGCTATAGTATGACTTTTTTTGAAAAATTTCAACATGTCAAAAAAAATTTTTTTTTGTCTTTTTAACACATATTCTGCTATGAATTCAATCCACAGGCTCTAATAAGTAATTTTAATGACTTTTTATGACATGTTAAAAATTGTCATTTTTTTGACTTTTTCGACATGCTATAGTATGACTTTTTTTTGACGATTTTCAACATGTCCAAAAAAGGCATTTTTTTCGTCTTTTTTACAAATATTCTGCTATGAAATCATTCTTTGGGCTCTAACAAGTCTTTTCAATGACTTTTTATGACATGTTAAAAATTGTCATTTTTTGACTTTTTCGACATGCTATAGTATGACTTTTTTTGACGATTTTCAATGTGTCAAAAAAGGCATTTTTTCGTCTTTTTTACAAATATTCTGCTATGAAATCATTCCACAGGCTCTAATAAGTCATTTTAATGACTTTTTCTGACATGTTAAAAATTGTCATGTTTTGACTTTTTCGACATGCTATAGTATGACTCTTTTTGACGATTTTCAACATGTCAAAAAATTTATTTTTTGGTCTTTTTTACACATATTCTGCTATGAATTCATTCCACAGGCTCTAGTAAGTCATTTGAATGACTTTTTAATGACATGATAAAAATTGTCATTTTTTGACTTTTTCGACATGCTATAGTATGACTTTTTTGACAAATTTCAACATGTCAAAAAGGCATTTTTTTCGTCTTTTTACACATATTCTGCTATGAAATCAACCTGCAGGCCACAAGAAATCTTTGTAATGACTTTTTATGACATGTTAAAAATTGTCATTTTTTGCCTTTTTCGACATGCTATAGTATGACTTTTTTGACAAATTTCAACGTGTCAAAAAAATGTATTTTTTTCGTCTTTTGTACACACATTCTGCTACGAAATCATTCTACAGGTCATAAGAAGCCTTTTTAATGACTTTTTATGACATGTTAAAAATTGTCATTTTTTGACTTTTTCGACATGCTATAGTATGACTTTTTGACAAATTTCAACGTGTCAAAAATGTATTTTTTCTGTCTTTTGTACACACATTCTGCTACGAAATCATTCTACAGGTCATAAGAAGCCTTTTTAATGACTTTTTATGACATGTTAAAAATTGTCATTTTTTGACTTTTTCGACATGCTATAGTATGACTTTTTTTGACAAATTTCAACATGTCAAAAAAATTATTTTTTTCGTCTTTTTTTTTACAAATATTCTGCTATGAAATCATTCTACAGGCTCTAATAAGTCTTTTTAATGACTTTTTATGACATATTAAAAATTGTCATTTTTTTACTTTTTCGACATGCTATAGTATGACTTTTTTTGACGATTTCAACATGTCAAAAAATTTATTTTTTTCTTCTTTTTTTTTTTAGAAATATTCTGCTATGAAATCATTCTACAGGCTCTAATAAGTCTTTTTAATGACTTTTTATGACATATTAAAAATTGTCATTTTTTTACTTTTTCAACATGCTATAGTATGACTTTTTTTGATGATTTTCAACATGTCAGAAATGTGTTTTTTTCGTCTTTTTTACACATATTCTGCTATGAAATCATCCTGCAGGCCATAAGAAATCTTTTTAATGACTTTTTGTGAAATGTTAAAAATTGTCATTTTTTGACTTTTTCGACATGCTATAGTATGACTTTTTTTGACGATTTTCAACATGTCTAAAAAAGGCATTTTTTTCGTCTTTTTTACAAATATTCTGCTATGAAATCATTCTACAGGCCATAAGAAATCTTTTTAATGACTTTTTGACATGTTAAAAATTGCCATTTTTGACATGCTATAGTATGACATTTTTTGACACATTTCAACATGTCCAAAAAAGGCTTTTTTTCGTCTTTTTTACACATATTCTGCTTTGAAATAATTACACAGGCTCTAATAAGTCATTTTAATGACTTTTTATGACATATTAAAAATTGTCATTTTGACTTTTTCAACATGCTATAGTATGACTTTTTGATGATTTTCAACATGTCAAAAAATTTATTTTTTTCTGTCTTTTTACACATATTCTGCTATGAAATCATCCTGCAGGCCATAAGAAATCTTTTTAATGACTTTTTATGACATGTTAAAAATTGTCATTTTTTGACTTTTTCGACATGCTATAGTATGACTTTTTTTGACGATTTTCAATGTCTCAAAAAAGGCATTTTTTCGTCTTTGTACACACATTCTGCTATGAAATCATGCTACAGGCTCATAATAAGCCTTTTTAATGACTTTTTATGACATGTTAAAAATTGTCATTTTTTCACTTTTTCGACATGCTATAGTATGACTTTTTGACAAATTTCAACGTGTCACAAAATTTATTTTTTCATCTTTTGTACACACATTCTGCTAAGAAATCATGCTACAGGTCATAATAAGCCTTTTTAATGACTTTTATGACATGTTAAAAATTGTCATTTTTGACTTTTTCGACATGCTATAGTATGACTGTTTTTGACAAATTTCAACATGTCAAAAAATTTATTTTTTGTCTTTTGTACACATATTCTGCTATGAAATCATTCTACAGGCTCATAATAAGCCTTTTTAATGACTTTTTATGACATGTTAAAAATTGTCATTTTTGACTTTTTCGACATGCTATAGTATGACTTTTTATGACGATTTTCAACATGTCAAAAATGTATTTTTTTCGTCTTTGTACACACATTCTGCTATGAAATCATTCTACAGGTCATAAGAAGCCTTTTTAATGACTTTTTATGACATGTTAAAATTGTCATTTTGACTTTTTCGACATGCTATATTATGACTTTTTTTGACAAATTTCAACATGTCAAAAAGGCATTTTTTCGTCTTTTTACACATATTCTGCTATGAAATCATCCTGCAGGCCATAAGAAATCATTTTAATGACTTTTATGACATGTTAAAAATTGTCATTTTTGCCTTTTTCGACATGCTATATTATGACTTCTTTTGACAAATTTCAACATGTCAAAAAATGCATTTTTTTCATTTTTACACATATTCTGCTATGAAATCATTCTTTAGGCTCTAATAAGTTATTTTAATGACTTTTTATGACATGTTAAAAATTGACATATTTTGACTTTTTCGACATGCTATAGTATGACTTTTTGAAAAATTTCAACATGTCAAAAAAATTTATTTTTTTTGTCTTTTTACACATATTCTGCTATGAATTCAATCCACAGGCTCTAATAAGTAATTTTAATGACTTTTTATGACATGTTAAAAATTGTCATTTTTTGCCTTTTTCGACATGCTATACTATGACTTTTTTTGACAAATTTCAACGTGTCAAAAAATGTATTTTTTTTCATCTTTTTTTTTTTTTTTTTTACAAATATTCTGCTATGAAATCATTCTACAGGCTCATAAGAAGCCTTTTCAATGACTTTTTATGACATGTTAAAAATTGTCATGTTTTGACTTTTTCGACATGCTATAGTATGACTTTTTTTGACAAATTTCAACATGTCAAAAAAGGCATTTTTTTTTCGTCTTTTTTACACATATTCTGCTATGAAATCATCCTGCAGGCCATAAGAAATCTTTTTAATGACTTTTTATGACATGTTAAAAATTGTCATTTTTTGCCTTTTTCGACATGCTATAGTATGACTTTTTTTGACAAATTTCAACGTGTCAAAAAAATGTATTTTTTTCGTCTTTTGTACACACATTCTGCTACGAAATCATTCTACAGGTCATAAGAAGCCTTTTTAATGACTTTTTATGACATGTTAAAAATTGTCATTTTTTGACTTTTTCGACATGCTATAGTATGACTTTTTTGACAAATTTCAACGTGTCAAAAAAATGTATTTTTTTCGTCTTTTGTACACACATTCTGCTACGAAATCATTCTACAGGTCATAAGAAGCCTTTTTAATGACTTTTTATGACATGTTAAAAATTGTCATTTTTTGACTTTTTCGACATGCTATAGTATGACTTTTTTTGACAAATTTCAACATGTCAAAAAAATTATTTTTTTCGTCTTTTTTTTTACAAATATTCTGCTATGAAATCATTCTACAGGCTCTAATAAGTCTTTTTAATGACTTTTTATGACATATTAAAAATTGTCATTTTTTTACTTTTTCGACATGCTATAGTATGACTTTTTTTGACGAATTTCAACATGTCAAAAATTTATTTTTTTCTTTTTTTTAGAAATATTCTGCTATGAAATCATTCTACAGGCTCTAATAAGTCTTTTTAATGACTTTTTATGACATATTAAAAATTGTCATTTTTGACTTTTTCAACATGCTATAGTATGACTTTTTGATGATTTTCAACATGTCAAAAATGTGTTTTTTCGTCTTTTTCACACATATTCTGCTATGAAATCATTCTACAGGCTCTAATAAGTCTTTTTAATGACTTTTTATGACATGTTAAAAATTGTCATGTTTTGACTTTTTCGACATGCTATAGTATGACTTTTTTTGACGATTTTCAACATGTCAAAAAATTTATTTTTTGGTCTTTTTTACACATATTCTGCTATGAAATCATTCCACAGGCTCTAATAAGTCATTTTAATGACTTTTTATGACATATTAAAAATTGTCATTTTTTTACTTTTTCAACATGCTATAGTATGACTTTTTTTGATGATTTTCAACATGTCAAAAAAGGCATTTTTTTCGTCTTTTTTACACATATTCTGCTATGAAATCATCCTGCAGGCCATAATAAATCTTTTTAATGACTTTTTATGACATGTTAAAAATTGTCATTTTTTGACTTTTTCGACATGCTATAGTATGACTTTTTTTGACAAATTTCAACGTGTCAAAAAATTTATTTTTTTCGTCTTTTGTACACACATTCTGCTATGAAATCATGCTACAGGCTCATAAGAAGCCTTTTTAATGACTTTTATGACATGTTAAAAATTGTCATTTTTTGCCTTTTTCGACATGCTATACTATGACTTTTTGACAAATTTCAACATGTCAAAAATTATTTTTTTCATCTTTTGTACACACATTCTGCTATGAAATCATGCTACAGGCTCATAAGAAGCCTTTTTAATGACTTTTTATGACATGTTAAAATTGTCATTTTTGACTTTTTCGACATGCTATAGTATGACTTTTTGACAAATTTCAACGTGTCAAAAAATTTATTTTTTTTCTTTGTACACACATTCTGCTACGAAATCATGCTACAGGTCATAAGAAGCCTTTTTAATGACTTTTTATGACATGTTAAAAATTGTCATTTTTTGCCTTTTTCGACATGCTATACTATGACTTTTTTTGACAAATTTCAACGTGTCAAAAAATTTATTTTTTTCGTCTTTTTTACACACATTCTGCTACGAAATCATGCTACAGGTCATAAGAAGCCTTTTTAATGACTTTTTATGACATGTTAAAAATTGTCATTTTTTGCCTTTTTCGACATGCTATAGTATGACTTTTTTTGAAAAATTTCAACATGTCCAAAAAGGCATTTTTTCCATCGTTTTCACACATATTCTGCAATGAAATCATCCTGCAGGCCATAAGAAATCTTTTTAATGACTTTTTATGACATGTTAAAATTGTCATTTTTGCCTTTTTCGACATGCTATATTATGACGTCTTTTGACAAATTTCAACATGTCCAAAAAGGCATTTTTTTCATCTTTTTACACATATTCTGCTATGAAATCATTCTTTAGGCTCTAATAAGTTATTTTAATGACTTTTTATGACATGTTAAAATTGACATATTTTGACTTTTTCGACATGCTATAGTATGACTTTTTGAAAAATTTCAACATGTCAAAAAATTTTTTTTGTCTTTTTAACACATATTCTGCTATGAATTCAATCCACAGGCTCTAATAAGTAATTTTAATGACTTTTTATGACATGTTAAAAATTGTCATTTTTGACTTTTTCGACATGCTATAGTATGACTTTTTTGACGATTTTCAACATGTCAAAAAAGGCATTTTTTCGTCTTTTACAAATATTCTGCTATGAAATCATTCTTTGGGCTCTAACAAGTCTTTTCAATGACTTTTTATGACATGTTAAAAATTGTCATTTTTTGACTTTTTCGACATGCTATAGTATGACTTTTTTTGACGATTTTCAATGTGTCAAAAAAGGCATTTTTTCGTCTTTTTTACAAATATTCTGCTATGAAATCATTCCACAGGCTCTAATAAGTCATTTTAATGACTTTTTCTGACATGTTAAAAATTGTCATGTTTTGACTTTTTCGACATGCTATAGTATGACTCTTTTTGACGATTTTCAACATGTCAAAAAATTTATTTTTTGGTCTTTTTTACACATATTCTGCTATGAATTCATTCCACAGGCTCTAGTAAGTCATTTGAATGACTTTTTAATGACATGATAAAAATTGTCATTTTTTGACTTTTTCGACATGCTATAGTATGACTTTTTTTGACAAATTTCAACATGTCAAAAAAGGCATTTTTTTTCGTCTTTTTTACACATATTCTGCTATGAAATCATCCTGCAGGCCATAAGAAATCTTTTTAATGACTTTTTATGACATGTTAAAAATTGTCATTTTTTGCCTTTTTCGACATGCTATAGTATGACTTTTTTTGACAAATTTCAACGTGTCAAAAAAATGTATTTTTTTCGTCTTTTGTACACACATTCTGCTACGAAATCATTCTACAGGTCATAAGAAGCCTTTTTAATGACTTTTTATGACATGTTAAAAATTGTCATTTTTTGCCTTTTTCGACATGCTATAGTATGACTTTTTTTGACAAATTTCAACGTGTCAAAAAAATGTATTTTTTTCGTCTTTTGTACACACATTCTGCTACGAAATCATTCTACAGGTCATAAGAAGCCTTTTTAATGACTTTTTATGACATGTTAAAAATTGTCATTTTTTGCCTTTTTCGACATGCTATAGTATGACTTTTTTTGACAAATTTCAACATGTCAAAAAAATTATTTTTTTCGTCTTTTTTTTTTGCAAATATTCTGCTATGAAATCATTCTACAGGCTCTAATAAGTCTTTTTAATGACTTTTTATGACATATTAAAAATTGTCATTTTTTTACTTTTTCGACATGCTATAGTATGACTTTTTTTGACGATTTCAACATGTCAAAAAATTTATTTTTTTATTCTATTTTTTTTTAGAAATATTCTGCTATGAAATCATTCTACAGGCTCTAATAAGTCTTTTTAATGACTTTTTATGACATATTAAAAATTGTCATTTTTTTACTTTTTCAACATGCTATAGTATGACTTTTTTTGATGATTTTCAACATGTCAGAAATGTGTTTTTTTCGTCTTTTTTACACATATTCTGCTATGAAATCATCCTGCAGGCCATAAGAAATCTTTTTAATGACTTTTTATGACATGTTAAAAATTGTCATTTTTGACTTTTTCGACATGCTATAGTATGACTTTTTGACGATTTCAACGTGTCAAAAAATTTATTTTTTTCGTCTTTTGTACACACATTCTGCTACGAAATCATGCTACAGGTCATAAGAAGCCTTTTTAATGACTTTTTATGACATGTTAAAAATTGTCATTTTTTCACTTTTTCGACATGCTATAGTATGACTTTTTTTGACAAATTTCAACGTGTCAAAAAATTTATTTTTTTCATCTTTTGTACACATATTCTGCTACGAAATCATGCTACAGGTCATAAGAAGCCTTTTTATTGACTTTTTATGACATGTTAAAAATTGTCATTTTTTGACTTTTTCGACATGCTATAGTATGACTTTTTTTGACGATTTTCAACATGTCAAAAAATTTATTTTTTTCGTCTTTTTTACACATATTCTGCTATGAATTCAATCCACAGGCTCTAATAAGTCATTTTAATGACTTTTTATGAAATGTTAAAAATTGTCATTTTTTGA
This sequence comes from Synanceia verrucosa, assembly GCA_029721515.1. Lineage (NCBI taxonomy): Eukaryota > Metazoa > Chordata > Actinopteri > Perciformes > Synanceiidae > Synanceia > Synanceia verrucosa. The sequence goes on from CM056571.1 coordinate 18,970,361, forward strand.
CTTTTTCGACATGCTATAGTATGACTTTTTTTGACGATTTTCAACATGTCCAAAAAAGGCATTTTTTTCATCTTTTTTACAAATATTCTGCTATGAAATCATTCCACAGGCTCTAATAAGTCATTTTAATTACTTTTTATGACGTGTTAAAAATTGTAATTTTTTGACTTTTTCGACATGCTATAGTATGACTTTTTTGAACAATTTCAACGTGTCACAAAATTTATTTTTTGTCTTTTGTACACACATTCTGCTAAGAAATGATTCCGCAGACTCTAATAAGCCTTTTTAATGACTTTTTCTGACATGTTAAAAATTGTAATTTTTTGACTTTTTCGACATGCTATAGTATGACTGTTTTTGACGGTTTTCAACATGTCAAAAAATTTATTTTTTTGTCTTTTGTACACATATTCTGCTATGAAATCATTCTACAGGCTCTAATAAGTCTTTTTAATGACTTTTTATGACATGTTAAAAATTATTTTTTGACTTTTTCGACATGCTATAGTATGACTTTTTTATGACGATTTTCAACATGTCTAAAAAAGGCATTTTTTTCGTCTTTTTTACAAATATTCTGCTATGAAATCATTCTACAGGCCATAAGAAATCTTTTTAATGACTTTTTGACATGTTAAAAATTGCCATTTTTGACTTTTTCGACATGCTATAGTATGACTTTTTTTGACGATTTTCAATGTGTCAAAAAAGGCATTTTTTCGTCTTTTTTACAAATATTCTGCTATGAAATCATTCTACAGGCTCTAATAAGTCATTTTAATGACTTTTTATGACATGTTAAAAATTGTCATGTTTTGCCTTTTTCGACATGCTATGGTATGACGTCTTTTGACAAATTTCAACATGTCCAAAATTTTTTTTTTTTTTTCGTCTTTTGTACACACATTCTGCTGCGAAATCATTCTACAGGTCATAAGAAGCCTTTTTAATGACTTTTTATGACATGTTAAAAATTGTCATTTTTTGCCTTTTTCGACATGCTATAGTATGACTTTTTTTGACAAATTTCAACATGTCAAAAAAATTATTTTTTTCGTCGTTTTTTTTACAAATATTCTGCTATGAAATCATTCTACAGGCTCTAATAAGTCTTTTTAATGACTTTTTATGACATATTAAAAATTGTCATTTTTTTACTTTTTCAACATGCTATGACTTTTTTTGACGATTTCAACATGTCAAAAAATTTATTTTTTTCGTCTTTTTTTTTTTTTTTTACAAATATTCTGCTATGAAATCATTCTACAGGCTCTAATAAGTCTTTTTAATGACTTTTTATGACATATTAAAATTGTCATTTTTGACTTTTTCAACATGCTATAGTATGACTTTTTGATGATTTCAACATGTCAAAAAATTTTTTTTTCGTCTTTTTACACATATTCTGCTATGAAATCATCCTGCAGGCCATAAGAAATCTTTTTAATGACTTTTTATGACATGTTAAAATTGTCATTTTTGCCTTTTTCGACATGCTATAGTATGACTTTTTTGACAAATTTCAACGTGTCAAAAAATTTTTTTTTTCTTTTTTACACACATATTCTGCTATGAAATCATGCTACAGGCTCATAAGAAGCCTTTTTAATGACTTTTTATGACATGTTAAAAATTGTCATTTTTTGACTTTTTCGACATGCTATAGTATGACTTTTTTGACAAATTTCAACGTGTCAAAAATTTTTTTTTTTTTCTTTTGTACACATATTCTGCTATGAAATCATTCTACAGGTCATAATAAGCCTTTTTAATGACTTTTTATGACATGTTAAAAATTGTCATTTTTGACTTTTTCGACATGCTATAGTATGACTTTTTTGACAAATTTCAACATGTCAAAAAAAATTTTTTTTTCGTCTTTTGTACACATATTCTGCTATGAAATCATTCTACAGGTCATAAGAAGCCTTTTAATGACTTTTTATGACATGTTAAAAATTGTCATTTTTGCCTTTTTCGACATGCTATAGTATGACTTTTTGACAAATTTCAACGTGTCAAAAATTTATTTTTGTCTTTTTACACACATATTCTGCTACGAAATCATGCTACAGGTCATAAGAAGCCTTTTAATGACTTTTTATGACATGTTAAAATTGTCATTTTTTGACTTTTTCGACATGCTATAGTATGACTTTTTGACAAATTTCAACGTGTCAAAAATTTATTTTTTTCGTCTTTTTACACATATTCTGCTATGAAATCATTCCACAGGCTCATAATAAGTCTTTTTAATGACTTTTTATGACATGTTAAAAATTGTCATTTTGCCTTTTTCGACATGCTATAGTATGACTTTTTGACAAATTTCAACATGTCAAAAAATTTTTTTTTCGTCTTTTTACACATATTCTGCTATGAAATCATTACACAGGCTCTAATAAGTCATTTTAATGACTTTTTATGACATGTTAAAATTGTCATTTTTTGACTTTTTCGACATGCTATAGTATGACTTTTTGACGATTTCAACATGTCAAAAAATTTATTTTTTTCGTCTTTTTTACACATATTCTGCTATGAATTCAATCCACAGGCTCTAATAAGTCATTTTAATGACTTTTTATGAAATGTTAAAAATTGTCATTTTTTGACTTTTTCGACATGCTATAGTATGACTTTTTTTGACGATTTTCAACATGTCCAAAAAAGGCATTTTTTTCATCTTTTTTACAAATATTCTGCTATGAAATCATTCCACAGGCTCTAATAAGTCATTTTAATTACTTTTTATGACATGTTAAAAATTGTAATTTTTTGACTTTTTCGACATGCTATAGTATGACTTTTTTTGAACAATTTCAACGTGTCACAAAATTTATTTTTTGTCTTTTGTACACACATTCTGCTAAGAAATGATTCCGCAGACTCTAATAAGCCTTTTTAATGACTTTTTCTGACATGTTAAAAATTGTAATTTTTTGACTTTTTCGACATGCTATAGTATGACTGTTTTTGACGGTTTTCAACATGTCAAAAAATTTATTTTTTTGTCTTTTGTACACATATTCTGCTATGAAATCATTCTACAGGCTCTAATAAGTCTTTTTAATGACTTTTTATGACATGTTAAAAATTGTTATTTTTTGACTTTTTCGACATGCTATAGTATGACTTTTTTGAAAAATTTCAACATGTCAAAAAAATTTTTTTTTTGTCTTTTTAACACATATTCTGCTATGAATTCAATCCACAGGCTCCAATAAGTAATTTTAATGACTTTTTATGACATGTTAAAAATTGTCATTTTTTTGACTTTTTCGACATGCTATAGTATGACTTTTTTATGACGATTTTCAACATGTCTAAAAAAGGCATTTTTTTCGTCTTTTTTACAAATATTCTGCTATGAAATCATTCTACAGGCCATAAGAAATCTTTTTAATGACTTTTTGACATGTTAAAAATTGCCATTTTTTGCCTTTTTCGACATGCTATGGTATGACGTCTTTTGACAAATTTCAACATGTCCAAAAAAGGCATTTTTTTCTTCTTTTTTACACATATTCTGCTATGAAATCATTCTACAGGCTCTAATAAGTCATTTTAATGACTTTTTATGACATGTTAAAAATTGTCATGTTTTGCCTTTTTCGACATGCTATAGTATGACTTTTTTGAAGAATTTCAACATGTCAAAAATTTTTTTTGTCTTTTTACACATTCTGCTATGAATTCAATCCACAGGCTCTAATAAATCTTTTAATGACTTTTTAATGACATGTTAAAAATTGTCATTTTTGACTTTTTCGACATGCTATAGTATGACTTTTTTGACAAATTTCAACGTGTCAAAAAATGTATTTTTTTCGTCTTTTGTACACACATTCTGCTACGAAATCATTCTACAGGTCATAAGAAGCCTTTTAATGACTTTTTATGACATGTTAAAATTGTCATTTTGACTTTTTCGACATGCTATAGTATGACTTTTTGACAAATTTCAACATGTCAAAAATTTATTTTTCATCTTTTTACACATATTCTGCTATGAAATCATCCTGCAGGCCATAAGAAAGTCTTTTAATGACTTTTTATGACATGTTAAAAATTGTCATTTTTGCCTTTTTCGACATGCTATATTATGACGTCTTTTGACAAATTTCAACATGTCCAAAATGCATTTTTTCGTCTTTTTACACATATTCTGCTATGAAATCATTCTTTAGGCTCTAATAAGTTATTTTAATGATCTTTTTATGACATGTTAAAAATTGACATATTTTGACTTTTCGACATGCTATAGTCTGACTTTTTTTGACGATTTTCAACATGTCAAAAAATTTATTTTTTTTCGTCTTTTTTACACATATTCTGCTATGAATTCAATCCACAGGCTCTAATAAGTCATTTTCATGACTTTTTGTGAAATGTTAAAAATTGTCATTTTTTGACTTTTTCGACATGCTATAGTATGACTTTTTTTGACGATTTTCAACATGTCTAAAAAAGGCATTTTTTTCGTCTTTTTTACAAATATTCTGCTATGAAATCATTCTACAGGCTCTAACAAGTCTTTTAATGACTTTTTATGACATGTTAAAATTGTCATTTTGACTTTTTCGACATGCTATAGTATGACTTTTTTGACGATTTTCAACATGTCAAAAAGGCATTTTTTCGTCTTTTTTACAAATATTCTGCTATGAAATCATTCCACAGGCTCTAATAAGTCATTTTAATGACTTTTTCTGACATGTTAAAAATTGTCATGTTTTGACTTTTTCGACATGCTATAGTATGACGTCTTTTGACAAATTTCAACATGTCAAAAAAGGCATTTTTTTTTCGTCTTTTTTACACATTCTGCTATGAAATCATTCCACAGGCTCTAATAAGTCATTTGAATGACTTTTTATGACATGTTAAAAATTGTCATTTTTTGACTTTTTCGACATGCTATAGTATGACTTTTTTGACAAATTTCAACATGTCAAAAAAGGCATTTTTTTTTCGTCTTTTTTTACACATATTCTGCTATGAAATCATCCTGCAGGCCATAAGAAATCTTTTTAATGACTTTTTATGACATGTTAAAAATTGTCATTTTTTGCCTTTTTCGACATGCTATAGTATGACTTTTTTTGACAAATTTCAACATGTCAAAAAAATTATTTTTTTCGTCGTTTTTTTTACAAATATTCTGCTATGAAATCATTCTACAGGCTCTAATAAGTCCTTTTAATGACTTTTTATGACATATTAAAAATTGTCATTTTTTGACTTTTTCGACATGCTATAGTATGACTTTTTTTGACGATTTCAACATGTCAAAAAATTTATTTTTTTCGTCTTTTTTTTTTTTTACAAATATTCTGCTATGAAATCATTCTACAGGCTCTAATAAGCCTTTTTAATGACTTTTTATGACATGTTAAAAATTGTCATTTTTGACTTTTTCGACATGCTATAGTATGACTTTTTGACGATTTCAACATGTCAAAAATTTATTTTTGTCTTTTTACAAATATTCTGCTATGAAATCATTCTACAGGCTCTAATAAGTCTTTTTAATGACTTTTTATGACATGTTAAAATTGTCATTTTCACTTTTTCAACATGCTATAGTATGACTTTTTGATGATTTTCAACATGTCAAAAATGTGTTTTTTTCGTCTTTTTACACATATTCTGCTATGAAATCATCCTACAGGCTCTAATAAATCTTTTAATGACTTTTTTGACATGTTAAAATTGTCATTTTGCCTTTTCGACATGCTATAGTATGACTTTTTTTGACAAATTTCAACATGTCTTTTGTACACATATTCTGCTACGAAATCATGCTACAGGTCATAAGAAGCCTTTTTATTGACTTTTTATGACATGTTAAAAATTGTCATTTTTTGCCTTTTTCGACATGCTATACTATGACTTTTTTTGACAAATTTCAACGTGTCAAAAAATTTATTTTTTTCGTCTTTTTTACACATATTCTGCTTTGAAATAATTACACAGGCTCTAATAAGTCATTTTAATGATTTTTTTATGACATGTTAAAAATTGTCATTTTTTGACTTTTTCGACATGCTATAGTATGACTTTTTTTGACAAATTTCAACATGTCAAAAAATTAATTTTTTTCGTCTTTTTTTTTTACAAATATTCTGCTATGAAATCATTCTACAGGCTCTAATAAGTCTTTTTAATGACTTTTTATGACATATTAAAAATTGTCATTTTTTTACTTTTTCGACATGCTATAGTATGACTTTTTTTGACGATTTCAACATGTCAAAAAAATTATTTTTTTCGTCTTTTTTTTTTTACAAATATTCTGCTATGAAATCATTCTACAGGCTCTAATAAGTCTTTTTAATGACTTTTTATGACATATTAAAAATTGTCATTTTTTTACTTTTTCAACATGCTATAGTATGACTTTTTTTGATGATTTTCAACATGTCAGAAATGTTTTTTTCGTCTTTTTTACACATATTCTGCTATGAAATCATCCTGCAGGCCATAAGAAATCTTTTTAATGACTTTTTATGACATGTTAAAAATTGTCATTTTTTGACTTTTTCGACATGCTATAGTATGACTTTTTTTGACAAATTTCAACGTGTCAAAAAATTTTTTTTTTTCGTCTTTTGTACACACATTCTGCTACGAAATCATGCTACAGGTCATAAGAAGCCTTTTTAATGACTTTTTATGACATGTTAAAAATTGTCATTTTTTGACTTTTTCGACATGCTATAGTATGACTTTTTTGACAATTTCAACATGTCAAAAAATGTATCTTTTTCGTCTTTTTTTTTTTTTTTACAAATATTCTGCTATGAAATCATTCTACAGGCTCTAAGTCTTTTTAATGACTTTTTATGACATGTTAAAAATTGTCATTTTTTGACATTTTTGACATGCTATAATATGACATTTTTTGACACATTTCAACAGGTCCAAAAAAGGCTTTTTTTCGTCTTTTTTACACATATTCTGCTTTGAAATAATTACACAGGCTCCAATAAGTCTTTTTAATGACTTTTTATGACATGTTAAAAATTGACATTTTTTGACTTTTTCGACATGCTATAGTATGACTTTTTTTTGACGATTTTCAACATGTCCAAAAAAGGCATTTTTTTCGTCTTTTTTACAAATATTCTGCTATAAAATCATTCTTTGGGCTCTACCAAGTCTTTTCAATGACTTTTTATGACATCTTAAAAATTGTCATGTTTTGACTTTTTCGACATGCTATAGTATGACTTTTTGACGATTTTCAATGTGTCAAAAGGCATTTTTCGTCTTTTTTACAAATATTCTGCTATGAAATCATTCCACAGGCTCTAATAAGTCATTTTAATGACTTTTTCTGACATGTTAAAACTTGTCATGTTTTGACTTTTTCGACATGCTATAGTATGACTCTTTTTGACGATTTTCAACATGTCAAAAAATTTATTTTTTGGTCTTTTTTACACATATTCTGCTATGAATTCATTCCACAGGCTCTAGTAAGTCATTTGAATGACTTTTTAATGACATGATAAAAATTGTCATTTTTTGACTTTTTCGACATGCTATAGTATGACTTTTTTTGACAAATTTCAACATGTCAAAAAAGGCATTTTTTTTTCGTCTTTTTTACACATATTCTGCTATGAAATCATCCTGCAGGCCATAAGAAATCTTTTTAATGACTTTTTATGACATGTTAAAAATTGTCATTTTTTGCCTTTTTCGACATGCTATAGTATGACTTTTTTGACAATTTCAACATGTCAAAAAATGTATTTTTTTCATCTTTTTTTTTTTTTTTTTTTACAAATATTCTGCTATGAAATCATTCTACAGGCTCTAATAAGTCATTTTAATGACTTTTTATGACATGTTAAAAATTGTCATGTTTTGCCTTTTTCGACATGCTATATTATGACTTTTTTTGAAAAATTTCAACGTGTCAAAAAATTTTTTTTTTTTTTTTTGTCTTTTGTACACATTCTGCTGCGAAATCATTCTACAGGTCATAAGAAGCCTTTTTAATGACTTTTTATGACATGTTAAAAATTGTCATTTTTTGCCTTTTTCGACATGCTATACTATGACTTTTTTTGACAAATTTCAACGTGTCAAAAAATTTATTTTTTTCGTCTTTTTTACACAAATTCTGCTACGAAATCATGCTACAGGTCATAAGAAGCCTTTTTAATGACTTTTTATGACATGTTAAAAATTGTCATTTTTTGCCTTTTTCGACATGCTATAGTATGACTTTTTTGACAATTTCAACATGTCAAAAAAATTATTTTTTTCGTCTTTTTTTTTTTTTTTTTACAAATATTCTACTATGAAATCATTCTACAGGATCTAATAAGTCATTTTAATGACTTTTTATGACATGTTAAAAATTGTCATGTTTTGCCTTTTTCGACATGCTATAGTATGACTTTTTTTGACAAATTTCAACATGTCAAAAAAGGCATTTTTTTTTCGTCTTTTTTACACATATTCTGCTATGAAATCATCCTGCAGGCCATAAGAAATCTTTTTAATGACTTTTTTTGACAAATTTCAACGTGTCAAAAAATTTATTTTTTTCGTCTTTTGTACACACATTCTGCTACGAAATCATGCTACAGGTCATAAGAAGCCTTTTTAATGACTTTTTATGACATGTTAAAAATTGTCATTTTTTGCCTTTTTCGACATGCTATAGTATGACTTTTTTGACAATTTCAACATGTCAAAAAAATTATTTTTTTCGTCTTTTTTTTTTTTTTTACAAATATTCTACTATGAAATCATTCTACAGGATCTAATAAGTCATTTTAATGACTTTTTATGACATGTTAAAAATTGTCATGTTTTGCCTTTTTCGACATGCTATAGTATGACTTTTTTTGACAAATTTCAACATGTCAAAAAAGGCATTTTTTTTTCGTCTTTTTTACACATATTCTGCTATGAAATCATCCTGCAGGCCATAAGAAATCTTTTTAATGACTTTTTTTGACAAATTTCAACGTGTCAAAAAATTTATTTTTTTCGTCTTTTGTACACACATTCTGCTACGAAATCATGCTACAGGTCATAAGAAGCCTTTTTAATGACTTTTTATGACATGTTAAAAATTGTCATTTTCACTTTTTCGACATGCTATAGTATGACTTTTTTTGACAAATTTCAACGTGTCAAAAAATTTATTTTTTTCATCTTTTGTACACATATTCTGCTACGAAATCATGCTACAGGTCATAAGAAGCCTTTTTATTGACTTTTTATGACATGTTAAAAATTGTCATTTTTTGACTTTTTCGACATGCTATAGTATGACTTTTTTTGACAAATTTCAACGTGTCAAAAAAATTTTTTTTTTCGTCTTTTTTACACACATTCTGCTACGAAATCATGCTACAGGTCATAAGAAGCCTTTTTAATGACTTTTTATGACATGTTAAAAATTGTCATTTTTTGCCTTTTTCGACATGCTATAGTATGACTTTTTTTGACAAATTTCAACGTGTCAAAAAAATTATTTTTTTCGTCTTTTTTACACATATTCTGCTTTGAAATAATTACACAGGCTCTAATAAGTCATTTTAATGACTTTTTATGACATGTTAAAATTGTCATTTTGCCTTTTTCGACATGCTATAGTATGACTTTTTTTGACAAATTTCAACGTGTCAAAAAAATTATTTTTTTCGTCTTTTTTACACATATTCTGCTTTGAAATAATTACACAGGCTCTAATAAGTCATTTTAATGATTTTTTTATGACATGTTAAAAATTGTCATTTTTGACTTTTTCGACATGCTATAGTATGACTTTTTGACGATTTTCAACATGTCAAAAATTTATTTTTTCGTCTTTTTACACATATTCTGCTATGAATTCAATCCACAGGCTCTAATAAGTCATTTTAATGACTTTTTATGAAATGTTAAAAATTGTCATTTTTTGACTTTTTCGACATGCTATAGCATGACTTTTTTTGACGCTTTTCAACATGTCCAAAAAAGGCATTTTTTTCATCTTTTTTACAAATATTCTGCTATGAAATCATTCCACAGGCTCTAATAAGTCATTTTAATTACTTTTTATGACATGTTAAAAATTGTAATTTTTTGACTTTTTCGACATGCTATAGTATGACTTTTTTTGAACAATTTCAACGTGTCACAAAATTTATTTTTTTCGTCTTTTTTACACATATTCTGCTTTGAAATAATTACACAGGCTCTAATAAGTCATTTTAATGATTTTTTTATGACATGTTAAAAATTGTCATTTTTTGACTTTTTCGACATGCTATAGTATGACTTTTTTTGACAAATTTCAACATGTCAAAAAATTAATTTTTTTCGTCTTTTTTTTTTACAAATATTCTGCTATGAAATCATTCTACAGGCTCTAATAAGTCTTTTTAATGACTTTTTATGACATATTAAAAATTGTCATTTTTTTACTTTTTCGACATGCTATAGTATGACTTTTTTTGACGATTTCAACATGTCAAAAAATTTATTTTTTTCGTCTTTTTTTTTTTTACAAATATTCTGCTATGAAATCATTCTACAGGCTCTAATAAGTCTTTTTAATGACTTTTTATGACATATTAAAAATTGTCATTTTTTTACTTTTTCAACATGCTATAGTATGACTTTTTTTGATGATTTTCAACATGTCAGAAATGTTTTTTTCGTCTTTTTTACACATATTCTGCTATGAAATCATCCTGCAGGCCATAAGAAATCTTTTTAATGACTTTTTATGACATGTTAAAAATTGTCATTTTTTGACTTTTTCGACATGCTATAGTATGACTTTTTTTGACAAATTTCAACGTGTCAAAAAATTTATTTTTTTCGTCTTTTGTACACACATTCTGCTACGAAATCATGCTACAGGTCATAAGAAGCCTTTTTAATGACTTTTTGTGACATGTTAAAAATTGTCATTTTTTGACTTTTTCGACATGCTATAGTATGACTTTTTTGACAATTTCAACATGTCAAAAATGTATCTTTTTCGTCTTTTTTACAAATATTCTGATATGAAATCATTCTACAGGCTCTAAGTCTTTTTAATGACTTTTTATGACATGTTAAAAATTGTCATTTTTTGACATTTTTGACATGCTATAATATGACATTTTTTGACACATTTCAACAGGTCCAAAAAAGGCTTTTTTTCGTCTTTTTTACACATATTCTGCTTTGAAATAATTACACAGGCTCCAATAAGTCTTTTTAATGACATTTTATGACATGTTAAAAATTGACATTTTTTGACTTTTTCGACATGCTATAGTATGACTTTTTTTTTGACGATTTTCAACATGTCCAAAAAAGGCATTTTTTTCGTCTTTTTTACAAATATTCTGCTATAAAATCATTCTTTGGGCTCTAACAAGTCTTTTCAATGACTTTTTATGACATTTTAAAAATTGTCATTTTTTGACTTTTTCGACATGCTATAGTATGACTTTTTTGACGATTTTCAATGTGTCAAAAAAGGCATTTTTTCGTCTTTTTTACAAATATTCTGCTATGAAATCATTCCACAGGCTCTAATAAGTCATTTTAATGACTTTTTCTGACATGTTAAAACTTGTCATGTTTTGACTTTTTCGACATGCTATAGTATGACTCTTTTTGACGATTTTCAACATGTCAAAAAATTTATTTTTTGGTCTTTTTTACACATATTCTGCTATGAATTCATTCCACAGGCTCTAGTAAGTCATTTGAATGACTTTTTAATGACATGATAAAAATTGTCATTTTTTGACTTTTTCGACATGCTATAGTATGACTTTTTTTGACAAATTTCAACATGTCAAAAAAGGCATTTTTTTTTCGTCTTTTTTACACATATTCTGCTATGAAATCATCCTGCAGGCCATAAGAAATCTTTTTAATGACTTTTTATGACATGTTAAAAATTGTCATTTTTTGCCTTTTTCGACATGCTATAGTATGACTTTTTTGACAATTTCAACATGTCAAAAAATGTATTTTTTTCATCTTTTTTTTTTTTTTTTTTTACAAATATTCTGCTATGAAATCATTCTACAGGCTCTAATAAGTCATTTTAATGACTTTTTATGACATGTTAAAAATTGTCATGTTTTGCCTTTTTCGACATGCTATATTATGACTTTTTTTGAAAAATTTCAACGTGTCAAAAAATTTTTTTTTTTTTTTTGTCTTTTGTACACATTCTGCTGCGAAATCATTCTACAGGTCATAAGAAGCCTTTTTAATGACTTTTTATGACATGTTAAAAATTGTCATTTTTTGCCTTTTTCGACATGCTATACTATGACTTTTTTTGACAAATTTCAACGTGTCAAAAAATTTATTTTTTTCGTCTTTTTTACACAAATTCTGCTACGAAATCATGCTACAGGTCATAAGAAGCCTTTTTAATGACTTTTTATGACATGTTAAAAATTGTCATTTTTTGCCTTTTTCGACATGCTATAGTATGACTTTTTTGACAATTTCAACATGTCAAAAAAATTATTTTTTTCGTCTTTTTTTTTTTTTTTACAAATATTCTACTATGAAATCATTCTACAGGATCTAATAAGTCATTTTAATGACTTTTTATGACATGTTAAAAATTGTCATGTTTTGCCTTTTTCGACATGCTATAGTATGACTTTTTTTGACAAATTTCAACGTGTCAAAAAATTTATTTTTTTCGTCTTTTGTACACACATTCTGCTACGAAATCATGCTACAGGTCATAAGAAGCCTTTTTAATGACTTTTTATGACATGTTAAAAATTGTCATTTTTTGCCTTTTTCGACATGCTATAGTATGACTTTTTTGACAATTTCAACATGTCAAAAAAATTATTTTTTTCGTCTTTTTTTTTTTTTTTTTACAAATATTCTACTATGAAATCATTCTACAGGATCTAATAAGTCATTTTAATGACTTTTTATGACATGTTAAAAATTGTCATGTTTTGCCTTTTTCGACATGCTATAGTATGACTTTTTTTGACAAATTTCAACATGTCAAAAAAGGCATTTTTTTTTCGTCTTTTTTACACATATTCTGCTATGAAATCATCCTGCAGGCCATAAGAAATCTTTTTAATGACTTTTTTTGACAAATTTCAACGTGTCAAAAAATTTATTTTTTTCGTCTTTTGTACACACATTCTGCTACGAAATCATGCTACAGGTCATAAGAAGCCTTTTTAATGACTTTTTATGACATGTTAAAAATTGTCATTTTTTCACTTTTTCGACATGCTATAGTATGACTTTTTTTGACAAATTTCAACGTGTCAAAAAATTTATTTTTTTCATCTTTTGTACACATATTCTGCTACGAAATCATGCTACAGGTCATAAGAAGCCTTTTTATTGACTTTTTATGACATGTTAAAAATTGTCATTTTTTGACTTTTTCGACATGCTATAGTATGACTTTTTTTGACAAATTTCAACGTGTCAAAAAAATTTTTTTTTTCGTCTTTTTTACACACATTCTGCTACGAAATCATGCTACAGGTCATAAGAAGCCTTTTTAATGACTTTTTATGACATGTTAAAAATTGTCATTTTTTGCCTTTTTCGACATGCTATAGTATGACTTTTTTTGACAAATTTCAACGTGTCAAAAAAATTATTTTTTTCGTCTTTTTTACACATATTCTGCTTTGAAATAATTACACAGGCTCTAATAAGTCATTTTAATGATTTTTTTATGACATGTTAAAAATTGTCATTTTTTGCCTTTTTCGACATGCTATAGTATGACTTTTTTTGACAAATTTCAACGTGTCAAAAAAATTATTTTTTTCGTCTTTTTTACACATATTCTGCTTTGAAATAATTACACAGGCTCTAATAAGTCATTTTAATGATTTTTTTATGACATGTTAAAAATTGTCATTTTTTGACTTTTTCGACACGCTATAGTATGACTTTTTTTGACGATTTTCAACATGTCAAAAAATTTATTTTTTTCGTCTTTTTTACACATATTCTGCTATGAATTCAATCCACAGGCTCTAATAAGTCATTTTAATGACTTTTTATGAAATGTTAAAAATTGTCATTTTTTGACTTTTTCGACATGCTATAGCATGACTTTTTTTGACGCTTTTCAACATGTCCAAAAAAGGCATTTTTTTCATCTTTTTTACAAATATTCTGCTATGAAATCATTCCACAGGCTCTAATAAGTCATTTTAATTACTTTTTATGACATGTTAAAAATTGTAATTTTTTGACTTTTTCGACATGCTATAGTATGACTTTTTTGAACAATTTCAACGTGTCACAAAATTTATTTTTTGTCTTTTGTACACACATTCTGCTAAGAAATGATTCCGCAGACTCTAATAAGCCTTTTAATGACTTTTTCTGACATGTTAAAAATTGTAATTTTTTGACTTTTTCGACATGCTATAGTATGACTGTTTTTGACGATTTTCAACATGTCAAAAAATTTATTTTTTTGTCTTTTGTACACATATTCTGCTATGAAATCATTCTACAGGCTCTAATAAGTCTTTTTAATGACTTTTTATGACATGTTAAAAATTGTTATTTTTTGACTTTTTCGACATGCTATAGTATGACTTTTTTGAAAAATTTCAGCATGTCAAAAAAATTTTTTTTTTGTCTTTTTAACACATATTCTGCTATGAATTCAATCCACAGGCTCTAATAAGTAATTTTAATGACTTTTTATGACATGTTAAAAATTGTCATTTTTTTTGACTTTTTCAACATGCTATAGTATGACTTTTTTATGACGATTTTCAACATGTCTAAAAAAGGCATTTTTTTCGTCTTTTTTACAAATATTCTGCTATGAAATCATTCTACAGGCCATAAGAAATCTTTTTAATGACTTTTTGACATGTTAAAAATTGCCATTTTTGACTTTGTCGACATGCTATAGTATGACTTTTTTTGAACAATTTCAACGTGTCACAAAATTTATTTTTTGTCTTTTGTACACACATTCTGCTAAGAAATGATTCCGCAGACTCTAATAAGCCTTTTTAATGACTTTTTCTGACATGTTAAAAATTGTAATTTTTTGACTTTTTCGACATGCTATAGTATGACTGTTTTTGACGATTTTCAACATGTCAAAAAATTTATTTTTTTGTCTTTTGTACACATATTCTGCTATGAAATCATTCTACAGGCTCTAATAAGTCTTTTTAATGACTTTTTATGACATGTTAAAAATTGTTATTTTTTGACTTTTTCGACATGCTATAGTATGACTTTTTTGAAAAATTTCAACATGTCAAAAAAATTTTTTTTTTGTCTTTTTAACACATATTCTGCTATGAATTCAATCCACAGGCTCTAATAAGTAATTTTAATGACTTTTTATGACATGTTAA
The DNA here is from genome assembly GCA_029721515.1 of Synanceia verrucosa. Taxonomy (NCBI): domain Eukaryota; kingdom Metazoa; phylum Chordata; class Actinopteri; order Perciformes; family Synanceiidae; genus Synanceia; species Synanceia verrucosa. The sequence goes on from CM056571.1 coordinate 18,985,729, forward strand.
AAATTGTCATTTTTTTTGACTTTTTCGACATGCTATAGTATGACTTTTTTATGACGATTTTCAACATGTCTAAAAAAGGCATTTTTTTCGTCTTTTTTACAAATATTCTGCTATGAAATCATTCTACAGGCCATAAGAAATCTTTTTAATGACTTTTTGACATGTTAAAAATTGCCATTTTTGACTTTTTCGACATGCTATAGTATGACTTTTTTTGACGATTTTCAATGTGTCAAAAAAGGCATTTTTTCGTCTTTTTTACAAATATTCTGCTATGAAATCATTCTACAGGCTCTAATAAGTCATTTTAATGACTTTTTATGACATGTTAAAAATTGTCATGTTTTGCCTTTTTCGACATGCTATATTATGACTTTTTTTGACAAATTTCAACATGTCAAAAAAAGGCATTTTTTTTTTCGTCTTTTTTACACATTCTGCTATGAAATCATCCTGCAGGCCATAAGAAATCTTTTTAATGACTTTTTAATGACATGATAAAAATGGTCATTTTTTGCCTTTTTCGACATAGTATGACTTTTTTTGAAAAATTTCAACGTGTCAAAAAAATTTATTTTTTTCGTCTTTTGTACACACATTCTGCTACGAAATCATTCTACAGGTCATAAGAAGCCTTTTTAATGACTTTTTATGACATGTTAAAAATTGTCATTTTTTGACTTTTTCGACATGCTATAGTATGACTTTTTTGACAATTTCAACATGTCAAAAAATTTATTTTTTTCATCTTTTTTTTTTTTTTTTTTTACAAATATTCTGCTATGAAATCATTCCACAGGCTCTAATAAGTCATTTTAATGACTTTTTCTGACATGTTAAAAATTGTCATTTTTTGCCTTTTTCGACATGCTATAGTATGACGTCTTTTGACAAATTTCAACATGTCCAAAAAAGGCATTTTTTTCTTCTTTTTTACACATATTCTGCTATGAAATCATTCTTTAGGCTCTAATAAGTTATTTTAATGATTTTTTATGACATGTTAAAAATTGACATATTTTGACTTTTTCGACATGCTATAGTATGACTTTTTTTGAAGAATTTCAACATGTCAAAAAAAATTTTTTTTTGTCTTTTTAACACATTCTGCTATGAATTCAATCCACAGGCTCTAATAAGTAATTTTAATGACTTTTTATGACATGTTAAAAATTGTCATTTTTTTGACTTTTTCGACATGCTATAGTATGACTTTTTTTGACAAATTTCAACGTGTCAAAAAAATGTATTTTTTTCGTCTTTTGTACACACATTCTGCTACGAAATCATTCTACAGGTCATAAGAAGCCTTTTTAATGACTTTTTATGACATGTTAAAAATTGTCATTTTTTGACTTTTTCGACATGCTATATTATGACTTTTTTTGACAAATTTCAACATGTCAAAAAAGGCATTTTTTTTCGTCTTTTTTACACATATTCTGCTATGAAATCATCCTGCAGGCCATAAGAAATCTTTTTAATGACTTTTTATGACATGTTAAAAATTGTCATTTTTTGACTTTTTCGACATGCTATATTATGACTTTTTTTGACAAATTTCAACATGTCAAAAAAGGCATTTTTTTCGTCTTTTTTACACATATTCTGCTATGAAATCATTCTTTAGGCTCTAATAAGTTATTTTAATGATCTTTTATGACATGTTAAAAATTGACATATTTTGACTTTTTCGACATGCTATAGTATGACTTTTTTTGAAAAATTTCAACATGTCAAAAAAATTTTTTTTTTGTCTTTTTAACACATATTCTGCTATGAATTCAATCCACAGGCTCTAATAAGTAATTTTAATGACTTTTTATGACATGTTAAAAATTGTCATTTTTTTGACTTTTTCGACATGCTATAGTATGACTTTTTTTGGCCATTTTCAACATGTCAAAAAAAGGCATTTTTTTCGTCTTTTTTACAAATATTCTGCTATGAAATCATTCTTTGGGCTCTAACAAGTCTTTTCAATGACTTTTTATGACATGTTAAAAATTGTCATTTTTTGACTTTTTCGACATGCTATAGTATGACTTTTTTTGACGATTTTCAATGTGTCAAAAAAGGCATTTTTTCGTCTTTTTTACAAATATTCTGCTATGAAATCATTCCACAGGCTCTAATAAGTCATTTTAATGACTTTTTCTGACATGTTAAAAATTGTCATGTTTTGACTTTTTCGACATGCTATAGTATGACTCTTTTTGACGATTTTCAACATGTCAAAAAATTTATTTTTTGGTCTTTTTTACACATATTCTGCTATGAATTCATTCCACAGGCTCTAATAAGTCATTTTAATGACTTTTTATGACATGTTAAAAATTGTCATGTTTTGCCTTTTTCGACATGCTATATTATGACTTTTTTTGAAAAATTTCAACGTGTCAAAAAATTTTTTTTTTTTTTTCGTCTTTTGTACACACATTCTGCTGCGAAATCATTCTACAGGTCATAAGAAGCCTTTTTAATGACTTTTTATGACATGTTAAAAATTGTCATTTTTTGCCTTTTTCGACATGCTATAGTATGACTTTTTTTGACAAATTTCAACATGTCAAAAAAATTATTTTTTTCGTCGTTTTTTTTACAAATATTCTGCTATGAAATCATTCTACAGGCTCTAATAAGTCTTTTTAATGACTTTTTATGACATATTAAAAATTGTCATTTTTTTACTTTTTCAACATGCTATAGTATGACTTTTTTTGATGATTTTCAACATGTCAGAAATGTGTTTTTTTCGTCTTTTTTACACATATTCTGCTATGAAATCATCCTGCAGGCCATAAGAAATCTTTTTAATGACTTTTTTTGACAAATTTCAACGTGTCAAAAAATTTATTTTTTTCGTCTTTTGTACACACATTCTGCTACGAAATCATGCTACAGGTCATAAGAAGCCTTTTTAATGACTTTTTATGACATGTTAAAAATTGTCATTTTTTCACTTTTTCGACATGCTATAGTATGACTTTTTTTGACAAATTTCAACGTGTCAAAAAATTTATTTTTTTCATCTTTTGTACACATATTCTGCTACGAAATCATGCTACAGGTCATAAGAAGCCTTTTTATTGACTTTTTATGACATGTTAAAAATTGTCATTTTTTGACTTTTTCGACATGCTATAGTATGACTTTTTTTGAAAAATTTCAACGTGTCAAAAAAATGTTTTTTTTTTTTTCGTCTTTTGTACACACATTCTGCTGCGAAATCATTCTACAGGTCATAAGAAGCCTTTTTAATGACTTTTTATGACATGTTAAAAATTGTCATTTTTTGCCTTTTTCGACATGCTATACTATGACTTTTTTTGACAAATTTCAACGTGTCAAAAAATTTATTTTTTTCGTCTTTTTTACACACATTCTGCTACGAAATCATGCTACAGGTCATAAGAAGCCTTTTTAATGACTTTTTATGACATGTTAAAAATTGTCATTTTTTCACTTTTTCGACATGCTATAGTATGACTTTTTTTGACAAATTTCAACGTGTCAAAAAATTTATTTTTTTCGTCTTTTGTACACACATTCTGCTACGAAATCATGCTACAGGTCATAAGAAGCCTTTTTAATGACTTTTTATGACATGTTAAAAATTGTCATTTTTTCACTTTTTCGACATGCTATAGTATGACTTTTTTTGACAAATTTCAACGTGTCAAAAAATTTATTTTTTTCATCTTTTGTACACATATTCTGCTACGAAATCATGCTACAGGTCATAAGAAGCCTTTTTATTGACTTTTTATGACATGTTAAAAATTGTCATTTTTTGACTTTTTCGACATGCTATAGTATGACTTTTTTTGAAAAATTTCAACGTGTCAAAAAAATGTTTTTTTTTTTTTCGTCTTTTGTACACACATTCTGCTGCGAAATCATTCTACAGGTCATAAGAAGCCTTTTTAATGACTTTTTATGACATGTTAAAAATTGTCATTTTTTGCCTTTTTCGACATGCTATACTATGACTTTTTTTGACAAATTTCAACGTGTCAAAAAATTTATTTTTTTCGTCTTTTTTACACACATTCTGCTACGAAATCATGCTACAGGTCATAAGAAGCCTTTTTAATGACTTTTTATGACATGTTAAAAATTGTCATTTTTTGCCTTTTTCGACATGCTATAGTATGACTTTTTTTGACAAATTTCAACGTGTCAAAAAATTTATTTTTTTCGTCTTTTTTACACATATTCTGCTTTGAAATAATTACACAGGCTCTAATAAGTCATTTTAATGACTTTTTATGACATATTAAAAATTGTCATTTTTTTACTTTTTCGACATGCTATAGTATGACTTTTTTTGACGATTTCAACATGTCAAAAAATTTATTTTTTTCGTCTTTTTTTTTTTTTTACAAATATTCTGCTATGAAATCATTCTACAGGCTCTAATAAGTCTTTTTAATGACTTTTTATGACATATTAAAAATTGTCATTTTTTTACTTTTTCAACATGCTATAGTATGACTTTTTTTGATGATTTTCAACATGTCAGAAATGTTTTTTTCATCTTTTTTACACATATTCTGCTATGAAATCATCCTGCAGGCCATAAGAAATCTTTTTAATGACTTTTTATGACATGTTAAAAATTGTCATTTTTTGACTTTTTCGACATGCTATAGTATGACTTTTTTTGACAAATTTCAACGTGTCAAAAAAATTTTTTTTTTCGTCTTTTGTACACACATTCTGCTACGAAATCATGCTACAGGTCATAAGAAGCCTTTTTAATGACTTTTTATGACATGTTAAAAATTGTCATTTTTTGACTTTTTCGACATGCTATAGTATGACTTTTTTGACAATTTCAACATGTCAAAAAATGTATCTTTTTCGTCTTTTTTTTTTTTTACAAATATTCTGCTATGAAATCATTCTACAGGCTCTAAGTCTTTTTAATGACTTTTTATGACATGTTAAAAATTGTCATTTTTTGACATTTTTGACATGCTATAATATGACATTTTTTGACACATTTCAACAGGTCCAAAAAAGGCTTTTTTTCGTCTTTTTTACACATATTCTGCTTTGAAATAATTACACAGGCTCCAATAAGTCTTTTTAATGACTTTTTATGACATGTTAAAAATTGACATTTTTTGACTTTTTCGACATGCTATAGTATGACTTTTTTTTGACGATTTTCAACATGTCCAAAAAAGGCATTTTTTTCGTCTTTTTTACAAATATTCTGCTATAAAATCATTCTTTGGGCTCTAACAAGTCTTTTCAATGACTTTTTATGACATGTTAAAAATTGTCATTTTTTGACTTTTTCGACATGCTATAGTATGACTTTTTTTGACGATTTTCAATGTGTCAAAAAAGGCATTTTTTCGTCTTTTTTACAAATATTCTGCTATGAAATCATTCCACAGGCTCTAATAAGTCATTTTAATGACTTTTTCTGACATGTTAAAACTTGTCATGTTTTGACTTTTTCGACATGCTATAGTATGACTCTTTTTGACGATTTTCAACATGTCAAAAAATTTATTTTTTGGTCTTTTTTACACATATTCTGCTATGAATTCATTCCACAGGCTCTAGTAAGTCATTTGAATGACTTTTTAATGACATGATAAAAATTGTCATTTTTTGACTTTTTCGACATGCTATAGTATGACTTTTTTTGACAAATTTCAACATGTCAAAAAAGGCATTTTTTTTTCGTCTTTTTTACACATATTCTGCTATGAAATCATCCTGCAGGCCATAAGAAATCTTTTTAATGACTTTTTATGACATGTTAAAAATTGTCATTTTTTGCCTTTTTCGACATGCTATAGTATGACTTTTTTGACAATTTCAACATGTCAAAAAATGTATTTTTTTCATCTTTTTTTTTTTTTTTTTTTACAAATATTCTGCTATGAAATCATTCTACAGGCTCTAATAAGTCATTTTAATGACTTTTTATGACATGTTAAAAATTGTCATGTTTTGCCTTTTTCGACATGCTATATTATGACTTTTTTTGAAAAATTTCAACGTGTCAAAAAATTTTTTTTTTTTTTCGTCTTTTGTACACACATTCTGCTGCGAAATCATTCTACAGGTCATAAGAAGCCTTTTTAATGACTTTTTATGACATGTTAAAAATTGTCATTTTTTGCCTTTTTCGACATGCTATACTATGACTTTTTTTGACAAATTTCAACGTGTCAAAAAATTTATTTTTTTCGTCTTTTTTACACAAATTCTGCTACGAAATCATGCTACAGGTCATAAGAAGCCTTTTTAATGACTTTTATGACATGTTAAAATTGTCATTTTGCCTTTTTCGACATGCTATAGTATGACTTTTTTGACAATTTCAACATGTCAAAAAAATTATTTTTTTCGTCTTTTTTTTTTTTTTTTTTACAAATATTCTACTATGAAATCATTCTACAGGATCTAATAAGTCATTTTAATGACTTTTTATGACATGTTAAAAATTGTCATGTTTTGCCTTTTTCGACATGCTATAGTATGACTTTTTTTGACAAATTTCAACATGTCAAAAAAGGCATTTTTTTTTCGTCTTTTTTACACATATTCTGCTATGAAATCATCCTGCAGGCCATAAGAAATCTTTTTAATGACTTTTTTTGACAAATTTCAACGTGTCAAAAAATTTATTTTTTTCGTCTTTTGTACACACATTCTGCTACGAAATCATGCTACAGGTCATAAGAAGCCTTTTTAATGACTTTTTATGACATGTTAAAAATTGTCATTTTTTCACTTTTTCGACATGCTATAGTATGACTTTTTTTGACAAATTTCAACATGTCAAAAAATTTATTTTTTTCATCTTTTGTACACATATTCTGCTACGAAATCATTCTACAGGTCATAAGAAGCCTTTTTATTGACTTTTTATGACATGTTAAAAATTGTCATTTTTTGACTTTTTCGACATGCTATAGTATGACTTTTTTTGACAAATTTCAACGTGTCAAAAAATTTTTTTTTTTCGTCTTTTTTACACACATTCTGCTACGAAATCATGCTACAGGTCATAAGAAGCCTTTTTAATGACTTTTTATGACATGTTAAAAATTGTCATTTTTTGCCTTTTTCGACATGCTATAGTATGACTTTTTTTGACAAATTTCAACGTGTCAAAAAAATTATTTTTTTCGTCTTTTTTACACATATTCTGCTTTGAAATAATTACACAGGCTCTAATAAGTCATTTTAATGATTTTTTTATGACATGTTAAAAATTGTCATTTTTTGACTTTTTCGACACGCTATAGTATGACTTTTTTTGACAAATTTCAACATGTCAAAAAATTTATTTTTTTCGTCTTTTTTTTTTTACAAATATTCTGCTATGAAATCATTCTACAGGCTCTAATAAGTCTTTTTAATGACTTTTTATGACATATTAAAAATTGTCATTTTTTTACTTTTTTAACATGCTATAGTATGACTTTTTTTGATGATTTTCAACATGTCAGAAATGTGTTTTTTTCGTCTTTTTTACACATATTCTGCTATGAAATCATCCTGCAGGCCATAAGAAATCTTTTTAATGACTTTTTTTGACAAATTTCAACGTGTCAAAAAATTTATTTTTTTCGTCTTTTGTACACACATTCTGCTACGAAATCATGCTACAGGTCATAAGAAGCCTTTTTAATGACTTTTTATGACATGTTAAAAATTGTCATCTTTTCACTTTTTCGACATGCTATAGTATGACTTTTTTTGACAAATTTCAACGTGTCAAAAAATTTATTTTTTTCATCTTTTGTACACATATTCTGCTACGAAATCATGCTACAGGTCATAAGAAGCCTTTTTATTGACTTTTTATGACATGTTAAAAATTGTCATTTTTTGACTTTTTCGACATGCTATAGTATGACTTTTTTTGAAAAATTTCAACGCGTCAAAAAAATTTTTTTTTTTTTTCGTCTTTTGTACACACATTCTGCTGCGAAATCATTCTACAGGTCATAAGAAGCCTTTTTAATGACTTTTTATGACATGTTAAAAATTGTCATTTTTTGCCTTTTTCGACATGCTATACTATGACTTTTTTTGACAAATTTCAACGTGTCAAAAAATTTATTTTTTTCGTCTTTTTTACACACATTCTGCTACGAAATCATGCTACAGGTCATAAGAAGCCTTTTTAATGACTTTTTATGACATGTTAAAAATTGTCATTTTTTGCCTTTTTCGACATGCTATAGTATGACTTTTTTTGACAAATTTCAACGTGTCAAAAAATTTATTTTTTTCGTCTTTTTTACACATATTCTGCTTTGAAATAATTACACAGGCTCTAAGTCATTTTAATGATTTTTTTATGACATGTTAAAAATTGTCATTTTTTGACTTTTTCGACATGCTATAGTATGACTTTTTTTGACAAATTTCAACATGTCAAAAAATTAATTTTTTTCGTCTTTTTTTTTTACAAATATTCTGCTATGAAATCATTCTACAGGCTCTAATAAGTCTTTTAATGACTTTTTATGACATATTAAAATTGTCATTTTTTACTTTTTCGACATGCTATAGTATGACTTTTTGACGATTTCAACATGTCAAAAATTTAATTTTTTCGTCTTTTTTTTACAAATATTCTGCTATGAAATCATTCCACAGGCTCTAATAAGTCATTTTAATGACTTTTTATGACATATTAAAAATTGTCATTTTTTTACTTTTTCAACATGCTATAGTATGACTTTTTTTGATGATTTTCAACATGTCAGAAATGTGTTTTTTTCGTCTTTTTTACACATATTCTGCTATGAAATCATTCTACAGGCCATAAGAAATCTTTTTAATGACTTTTTATGACATGTTAAAAATTGTCATTTTTTGACTTTTTCGACATGCTATAGTATGACTTTTTTTGACAAATTTCAACGTGTCAAAAAATTTATTTTTTTCGTCTTTTGTACACACATTCTGCTACGAAATCATGCTACAGGTCATAAGAAGCCTTTTTAATGACTTTTTATGACATGTTAAAAATTGTCATTTTTTGACTTTTTCGACATGCTATAGTATGACTTTTTTGACAATTTCAACATGTCAAAAAATGTATCTTTTTCGTCTTTTTTTTTTTTTTTTACAAATATTCTGCTATGAAATCATTCTACAGGCTCTAAGTCTTTTTAATGACTTTTTATGACATGTTAAAAATTGTCATTTTTTGCCTTTTTCGACATGCTATACTATGACTTTTTTTGACAAATTTCAACGTGTCAAAAAATTTATTTTTTTCGTCTTTTTTACACATATTCTGCTTTGAAATAATTACACAGGCTCTAAGTCATTTTAATGATTTTTTTATGACATGTTAAAAATTGTCATTTTTTGACTTTTTCGACATGCTATAGTATGACTTTTTTTGACAAATTTCAACATGTCAAAAAATTAATTTTTTTCGTCTTTTTTTTTTACAAATATTCTGCTATGAAATCATTCTACAGGCTCTAATAAGTCTTTTTAATGACTTTTTATGACATATTAAAAATTGTCATTTTTTTACTTTTTCGACATGCTATAGTATGACTTTTTTTGACGATTTCAACATGTCAAAAAATTTATTTTTTTCGTCTTTTTTTTTTTTTTACAAATATTCTGCTATGAAATCATTCTACAGGCTCTAATAAGTCTTTTTAATGACTTTTTATGACATATTAAAAATTGTCATTTTTTTACTTTTTCAACATGCTATAGTATGACTTTTTTTGATGATTTTCAACATGTCAGAAATGTGTTTTTTTCGTCTTTTTTACACATATTCTGCTATGAAATCATCCTGCAGGCCATAAGAAATCTTTTTAATGACTTTTTCTGACATGTTAAAAATTGTCATTTTTTGACTTTTTCGACATGCTATAGTATGACTTTTTTTGACAAATTTCAACGTGTCAAAAATTTTATTTTTTTCGTCTTTTGTACACACATTCTGCTACGAAATCATGCTACAGGTCATAAGAAGCCTTTTTAATGACTTTTTATGACATGTTAAAAATTGTCATTTTTTGACTTTTTCGACATGCTATAGTATGACTTTTTTGACAATTTCAACATGTCAAAAAATGTATCTTTTTCGTCTTTTTTTTTTTTTTTACAAATATTCTGCTATGAAATCATTCTACAGGCTCTAAGTCTTTTTAATGACTTTTTATGACATGTTAAAAATTGTCATTTTTTGACATTTTTGACATGCTATAGTATGACATTTTTTGACACATTTCAACAGGTCCAAAAAAGGCTTTTTTTCGTCTTTTTTACACATATTCTGCTTTGAAATAATTACACAGGCTCCAATAAGTCTTTTTAATGACTTTTTATGACATGTTAAAAATTGACATTTTTTGACTTTTTCGACATGCTATAGTATGACTTTTTTTGACGATTTTCAACATGTCAAAAAAGCCATTTTTTCGTCTTTTTTACAAATATTCTGCTATGAAATCATTCTTCAGGCTCTAAGTCATTTTAATGACTTTTTATGACATGTTAAAAATTGTCATTTTTTGACTTTTTCGACATGCTATAGAATGACTTTTTTTGACAAATTTCAACATGTCAAAAAATTATTTTTTCAAGTATTCTGCCATGACTTCATTCAACTCATAATGACCAATTCTCCTGGCGATATTTTTGACTTTTTAAAAATTATATTTTAAAAATAAAAACTCGTTCTGCTTACATGAACAGTCCAGCATTAGCCCTAGCGCTGCTTAGTTTACTTAGTTTGCTTAGTTTACTGTTAAATTAATGAATATTAAATATTCTGGTCAGCTTCTACTGTACTGGGTCATTTATCACATTCATTACAAATAATTCTTTTCCAAGTGATCTCAGTAAAATACATAACTATACGAACAGTCTTCATGATTTCTCTGCTCATCTATTTCAGCATTTAAAGGTCAAACACCGTCACATTTTGTGTCCACACTTTTACATTATTTCCATCTTTTACAGGTGCTCTCGTCGTCTGGACTTGACACAAAAAAAGAAACATACTTTTATGACCTTTGTGAGGTGCTAACAAGAAAAGAAAAAGGTTTAGTTACTTTTTTCTCTGTGAAACTTCTGATTTCCATATTGATCTAGGGCAGACTGAGACCAGAGCAGAACTGGGTCACCCAGATTCAGCAGCTGTCAGAGGGTTTCAATGAGAGGCGAGGAGTTCCGGGTCCCTCCGGACCGAACCTCCAGCTCATCCTCCCCATCGCCTCGTCCTGCCAGAGATTTATAACGAGACAAAGTTAGAAATCAGCCAACGTCTCTCGAGCATCAAGTCAGTCCTGACAGCGAAGCTCAAAGAGGAGGAAACGAGTCCAGCCAGCAGGAGGCATCCTGGGAAACACAAGCCCAGAAAGAGTTCATGTTTCTGAGAGAAACTCTCACAAAACTTCACTGAGGATTAAAGTTTTAATTCGTTATAGGACTTAATTTCTTCACGCTGAAGTGAAGCTTTTCCTTTCTATCCTCTGACAGGTTTACATGTCACATTTATTACTCTTTAAAAAACGTCACGACCAAAAGGAGAGCTCATTTAAGCTTTTAAATCATCTTACTCTGTTCTTTTTCTCTTTAAATCATGTCTTTTTTAACCAATAACAGCTTGACAGATGCTCTTCATCAACGTCAGCCCGGCCTCCTAAACGGAGAAATTTAGACGCATTGATTATCAATAAAAAACAAACTGCGGCAGGACTGTGTCAGGGTTTAAACTGAGGTATTGATTAAAAAACAGCAGCAGCAGAAGATTTACTGATCATGATTTAGAGTCACACTTCTAGTGACTCTCAGGTCGATTCATTAAATTGTCTGAAATGGTCAAACTTTACAGAAAAGTCAGAAAAATAAACCTTTTTTTTGCAGAAGAAGTATGTTTTAATCCTCCCCTCTCCTGTTTGACCACTCAGGTTTAACTAACGACCATTTCAGGGACCAGATCCCCATGTTGGGCCCCCTTGCTGAACACAGCACCACTTTAAAAGACAGTCTGAGGTCATTTCAGGCTGTTTGCTTTGGTGTCAAAGGGAGCAGTTGATGTACTGCTCTCAATTAGACTGTGGTTCTGCTGATGGTGGTGGTGGTAATATTTATGGGCAGGAGAGGGAAGAGATCAGGTGTTAAATGGACTCAGAGCGCCAAGAGTCTGCAGCTTTTTGATCCAGCCGAGCATTAAAACAGCTGATCTGCTTACTGGTTAAAATGAGAAGCTGAGGGAGGAAGTAGGAAGAAAAAAGAAGGAAAGAAAACTGAGCAACGAACCGCTGTTCAGTTCAGAAAGTTACACAATAACACAAAGAATAGAGGAGAGCTTAAATTACAGCTTTAGTGAATGGAGTCTGGTGAGAGGAGAGCTTAAATTACAGCTTTAGTGAATGGAGTCTGGTGAGAGGAGAGCTTAAATTACAGCTTTAGTGAATGGAGTCTGGTGAGAGGAGAGCTTAAATTACAGCTTTAGTGAATGGAGTCTGGTGAGAGGAGAGCTTAAATTACAGCTTTAGTGAATGGAGTCTGGTGAGAGGAGAGCTTAAATTACAGCTTTAGTGAATGGAGTCTGGTGAGAGGAGAGCTTAAATTACAGCTTTAGTGAATGGAGTCTGGTGAGAGGAGAGCTTAAATTACAGCTTTAGTGAATGGAGTCTGGTGAGAGGAGAGCTTAAATTACAGCTTTAGTGAATGGAGTCTGGTGAGAGGAGAGCTTAAATTACAGCTTTAGTGAATGGAGTCTGGTGAGAGGAGAGCTTAAATTACAGCTTTAGTGAATGGAGTCTGGTGAGAGGAGAGCTTAAATTACAGCTTTAGTGAATGGAGTCTGGTGAGAGGAGAGCTTAAGTTGCAGCTTTAGCGAATGGAGTCTGGCGAGAGGAGAGCTTAAGTTGCAGCTTTAGCGAATGGAGTCTGGCGAGAGGAGAGCTTAAGTTGCAGCTTTAGCGAATGGAGTCTGGCGAGAGGAGAGCTTAAATTACAGCTTTAGCGAATGGAGTCTGGAGAGAGGCTGAGACTTCATTCATCTGTTTACTTTTTTATTTTATTGTGCAGAAATCACCTCAAACACAAAAAAACTCAATATAAGAGCTGAGCTGTATCCATGACAAATAAACAGCTCCATCCAATAACCTCTGTGAGATAAGTTTAAAATAAGGTTTTATTTTTCAAATCCACAATAGTTTTCCTCTTTGTGGATCACATACACTTACAGTGATGAGAATGCATTAAATACACATAAATAAATACAATCAAGAGCTGAGTATTATTTTCAGATAAAACATGTTTTTATTTGAGTATCTCTATCAGGCACTATTGTCATCATCTTTACCGTTAAAACATGGACGAAGCAGCAACCTGGGTCACCAGACAAAACACCTGCAGACGACACAGAGCAGCACAAACAGAGAAAACAACAACAAGGATGATACTAACACCATAATTCAGCTGCAGCATCGATAAACGCTAAATTAAATGAACTAAAATCTCACTGTGGGAACAGAGAGGACATGTTGAGTTTAGTCTGGTTGCTACTGCAGCTCACAGCTCGGCTTCATATGGCTTCAGACAGAAAGACGACACACTGATGCTACCGAAGCTACGTTTTCTTTGGAGGATTCAGGGAAGAAGAGGACAAACGTGACGGGTTTTTACTGAAAATATGAAGAAATCTGATCCATGAAAGTTAACGTGAGCTTTCTGTTTCTATACAGGCTGTTTGTTTGTGTCACTGAACTTTTCAGAGAGGAAGTTAGTGATTTAAACAACTAAACTAGAAACTGACAGAAATAAACAAAGAAAAGGAAGAAAGAAGAAACAGGAGGTAAAAATGGAAGAGAGGAAAGGATGCAGTGAGGACTTTTGTTTTGAAAAACTGCTACATCATTAAGCTACTTCCTGTCTCTCCGCAGTGTAAACAACTTTCCAGGCGATGATTCACAGAACAAAACACACTTAATGTTACATTAATGTCATCTTACTGTAAGAAACTAATCTTTTCCTTCTCTGTTAAAAAAATAACGATTCTGTCTGAACAACCTTCGTTTTACAAAATACGTCCGTCCACACGAGAGCGCAAGAAAACCCTGTTTCTGGGTAAAACGCCTGTTGTTGTTGTTGTTGTTTGTGGAGCATGTTCTGTAAACAAAGCAGCAAGACGTGTGCACAGATCGAGGAGATGACGTCATCCTTTTGAAAAATCTGCACAAATTTCTGTTCCGGTGACTTATTCTCTGTTTCCAAAAATGATGTGTTGATGTGTGGCTGAAGAAAAACAAACACATCTGAAAACATGATGAGATAAAAGACAAACAACAACAACAGAGAGCAGAAGCAGGAAGTTTTCCGCCTGTTTCACTTTTCATTTTTGGCAGCGACATCACTTGGCCTTGTGGCTGTTGCTAGGCAACCTGTAGGTAATTTTTAGCCCGTAGGAACGGTGGTGGTGGGAATTTGGAGACTTGAAGATGAAAAACTCCCTCTGATAGAGGATGAATCATGTTTGGTGATAACAGATCTATTGTTAAGTCACTTTCTAAACTTACTGTTCTGACAACAATAAAAAGACGAACAAGAGCGATTCCCTGCCTGTTTCTGTGAGCTAAATACTCCCAGCACCACTGATTAATGTCCACTACCAGGCAATATCCAAGGAGGACATTTATGAGAAATATAAGGGTGATATGCTCAGGTCATCTTTTACAAAATCATCAGCAGAAATAAATCCATGAATTTGTTAAAAGAGTCGCTTCAGATAAATGAACCAACAGAAAAGCTGCACATGGTAACAGAAAGCTATAAAAAAAATCTCTCATGAACATGAAATGTATTCATCATGAAACATGAATGAGCTTGTTTCGCTTGTTAGCTTTAGCTTCGTCCTACAGTTAAGGGAAAGTTAAGGGGAGTGTTTGTCACAGGTTAGACACTCTGGGTAAAGCACTTTCTAATGCAAGAGAAGGGAGATTTCACTGTTTTCCACTTGTTTTTCAAATCCAGACCACGTTGGACCAGGTCTGGATCAAAAACTGATCCACCTAGACAGGTCAAATCTGATCCAGATCGTCACAGAGATGCTAAAGATTCTTTAAAACATAAATATGAACGACGTCATGCTGTGTTTGACCACTCAGAGCCACCGTATGGAACAGGAAACAGTTGAACGATAGCTTCTCGCTAATGCTAATTCATAAGGATTCAACACCTGTGCCTATCTACCTGCCAATCAGATTCACAGGAGACAAGGAAGCATTTCAGCGAAACCTTCAGCAGAGCTGCATTAATGACGAGTATCTGAGGAGACCGGCTGATCCTGTGCTACATTTAAGAGACTAATAGAAGACAGAGTTATCGCACCTTATTGCTCATAGAAGAAGAAAAACAACACAAATACTTCAGTCAAAACAAACCGTACGCACAATGTGTAAAATAACTAAAGCTGTCGGATAAATGGAATAAAAAGCACGATATTTCGATCCAGTGGAGGAGAAGGAAACAGTACAGTACTTGAGTAAATGTACTTCCTGCTGTTTAAAGGGACAGTTCAGGTGTTTCTCAGTGTGACTGTACAAACGCTCTCTCCATAGTCATGAGTATTACTACAGCAGGTAGCGTCAAGGACCAGCATGGGAGCAAAGTGGTGTAAAACAGGTGTAAGGATGGCAAACTGGAGCTGTTATCTATGTCCTCTTCACTGTCACTGAACTCCATTCATAAAAACAGTAATTTAAGCTCTCCTCCAACAGGAGTAGCCACTCTACCACGGCATCTTTCTGTTAGTTTATTTGTCTTATAGTGTGACTTTGGTGTTTTAAAAGGTTAATTCACATTCACCAAAGTCACACAATAAGACAAACTGACAGAAAGATGCAGTGGTAGAGTGGCTACACCTATGAGAGGACAGCTTAAATTACTGTTTTTGTGAATGGAGTTTGGTGGCTTTATATATATATATATATATATAGCTATATATAGAGAAAGCACTGAAAATATAGACAGTATAGAGTACACTTATACTGGGTTTTGCAGCAGCAGAAAGAGCTGAACTGTCCCTTTAACCTCCAGCATCCATACTGGGAGCTGTGGTTCATCCCAAACAGCCTCATGGCTTCAAAGAGCTCCAGCATGGTGAACTAACGAGCCTCAATCAATAAATGATGAAGGTCAATTATTTAAACTCACCTCATCATCAGTCATTTTCCTGTTTACTGGTGCCTTTTTTTTGACATGTGTAAAAAGTACATTTACTTAAGTGCTGTACTCTCTGGAGGAAATGGATATCTTATATTCTACGCACATACTACGTGAAAAAGAGTGTAAAATAGAGTTAAAATACTTTCTGGAAGAAACTCTTACTGATAGATTGCACTGAGTTTAGAAGCTGGAGGACCTTTGGCTCTTTTAACATGATGGCTACTGGGTAATACAGAGGGAAGCGACATGAACAGAATAATAGAGGCGCTACAGTAGAGAGCAGTAGAGTCCAGCTCTCCTATCTCAAACCTTCCTTTCCTCTCTCATCATAATCAGTTCGTTGAGTTAAAACCAGAGGACGTTTCTGCGTCATCCTGGTTTCGATGATGCGAAACGCACCAGGCAGCGGCATCCTCAGTTCGTCAACCGCCTTCCTGTTTCCTGTCTCAGTGTTCCCGGTCGCGGCGTCGCACCGGCTCCGCGAACAGCGGCAGGGTCCTCGTTGGTGACGACAGCTCCGGGTCAGAGTTCGTGGCTGTGGGGTCCTCGGCCTTGTTGCCGCGGCGATCTGACAGATCCTGGCACACCTCGTAGGAGCACTTCCTCTTCTGGAGCGCCTCGGCTCGGGCGGCCAGCGAGCGAGCGCACACCGTCAGGAGGACGATGAGCGTGCCCAGCAGCAGCGACACCATCGGCCAGAGGACGCAGTGCAGCAGGACGCTGGTGTCATGGGAACGCCGCCACAAGACGTCGTCCGGCCTGAAACCACAAAAAATAATAAATAAATAAATAAATAAATAAAATATTGTTTTAACACCAGTGAAACTGTTCACTTCCTGCTTGTATTTTCACATTAAAAGATTAGCAAAGCAAGAAGAAGTAAACTCACTTGATCACTGAAGGTAGATTTAAAGTTCAGAGATCAACAAAGTAGAATTATTGATTTATCTAATATGTATCTTTTAATGTGAAAATATCTGCAGGAAGTGATGCGTGAAACTGACGCGCTTTACAGACTATTTGTATTGTGAAAATGCATAAATAAAGGCTGTTAAATAACAGAACAGGAATGTTATTCATAAATATTTATTTTAATTTAATTTACTCGCTGTAACTATTATTATTGTTGTTTTATTGTTTTTCTTACTTATAACTTGTTTATGCTGCTGTAACAAGTGAATTTCTGTCAATAAAAAATACTCTAATATTCCTTCGTACCTTTCAAAGTAAAAGTCCTTGACGTATGATATTCCCAGATGAGTATTTTGAATTATTGCCTTAAACAGTAGAATCAGAGCTCAGAGCAAAGTGATCTAACCTCAAACACCAAAGTGATTTTTCCTTCTCCTAAAACACAACATGACATTTTATCTGCAGCATCAACGAGCTTCGCTGCTCCTCGTCTCTGAGTTTCTGATCCTTCTGGTGCAGAGATCAAAATAAAAGGCAGCCAAGGTCACAGCGAAGCGTCGTGTTGAGAATAATAGGAGGATTAAGATGACGCTAAAAAACAGGACAACACAACCTGAATAAAGAGGAAAAGACTCAACTCTTCAGTATTCATGTAACCTCATTATCCTGCAGGACGGGAGCTCAGCTTCACCTTTAATGCTGCACACAGTGTCGAGCATTTCCTGTTTGTTTTGGTGCACAGTCATTGCATTTATTTTTAGTTTGTTTCTATACTTTTAGCTTAGATGAGTGAGGAGCAGCTGGACCTCAAAATATAATACAGATATATATACGTACTAGCTATACGTACTACTATGTTGATCCGCCTCACTGCACAGTCCACACTTTTTATTGTATATGTTGTATTTTTCCCTTCCCTCAAACAACATTCCAATTCCAGGATTCAAAAAACAGTGAAATCTCTCGTCTTGCATTAGAAAGTGGTTTCAGATTTCAGAGAGCGTCAAGGCTTTAGAGTGTCTAACCTGTGAAAAAGACAAGCCGCAGCTTATTTTCTTGCCTCAAATGTCATCAAAAACTAATTCTGGTGAACTGTTTTCACAACATTAAGCGTCCAGCAGCTGCTCCATCACAGCAGAAATCACTCCAGTGTTCACAGAACGGTAGAAAACAGGCTGTTAAACTGAGGTTCTGTGGGGGTCGAAAGGTCTTTGGTCAAAGAAATGATGCTGCAGGGCCCATCTGTAATCTCCATCTGTCGCCATGGCAACTTTCACAGCATCACACGTCCCCCCGTTTCCAATTTCTCCTGCTCACACCTGTTCATAGAGGTGAGCCTGAACTCACCTCCTCTGCTGGTTGAAGAAGCAGGTGAAGGACTGGCTGCTGAGCTCTCTGCTGAAGTAGTCCTCCCACCACAGGACACTGTCCTTGTTCTTCTGGTTGTCCCTCTCACAGGGAGGGACGTAGGAACACTGAGGGACACAAATACACCCAGTTATGACGTTATTATTACACTTCAGCATCATCCATCCATACTAGCAGCTTATTATAGGTTATTAATGGAGCGTGCAACAAGTGTACACAGAATATTAAAAAACAAAAATAACATTAAAACATATACAGTATATATCTACATGCGTCTGTAGATGTATACTGGATATATATATATATATATATATATATATATATATATATATATATATATATATATATATATATGTATACATGTATATACATATATATGTATATACATGTATACATATATATGTATATACATGTATATACATATATATGTATATACATATATATATATCTATACACAGAGCTCTGGAATGTTAGAAACTGACAGTCTCTATAAAGTGATTATTATTGGTTATTAATTGGTTATTATCTGATGCTGATTGGCTCAGAGGGGGTCTGCATGGCCCTCCTCCTCTTCCTGTTAAGTTTCACTTTCAGCCTCCAAACATCACCTCACACACACAGATCCTCGTTGCAGGAGGCTGATTGGTGCTGGCTGGTAACCAAGGATCAACCGGTTGCCATGGCGACGCCATGATTGGTACACAGAAGGCGGGTGGAGGGGGAGTTTTAGTTCGACCTAAACTATCTCGGCTCCACACAATGAACAACATCACACTGAGAAAGGAGACTATCAGACAATGACGTGTCGAATCAAATAAAAAAAATACCACCTAAAATGATCCAAAAATCTACGAAGCAAAATGTCTGACTTTAGTTCACTGGTTCCTACTGAGAACATCAGTTATTTCCTAAAACTGGACTAGATTTAGTGGTGGAAAATCTGCATTTAACTGCGTTTTTCAGGTAATGTTCAGGTTCTCGGGTAATGTTCAGGTTCTTGGGTAATGTTCAGGTTCTCAGGTATTGTTCAGGTTCTCGGGTAATGTTCAGGTTCTCAGGTAATGTTCAGGTTCTCAGGTGTTGTTCAGGTTCTCGGGTAATGTTCAGGTTCTCGGGTAATGTTCGGGTTCTCGGGTAATGTTCGGGTTCTCGGGTAATGTTCGGGTTCTCGGGTAATGTTCAGGTTCTCGGGTAATGTTCGGGTTCTCGGGTAATGTTCGGGTTCTTGGGTAATGTTCAGGTTCTCAGGTAATGTTCGGGTTCTCGGGTAATGTTCGGGTTCTCGGGTAATGTTCGGGTTCTCGGGTAATGTTCGGGTTCTCGGGTAATGTTCGGGTTCTCGGGTATTGTTCGGGTTCTCGGGTAATGTTCGGGTTCTCGGGTAATGTTCGGGTTCTCGGGTAATGTTCGGGTTCTTGGGTATTGTTCGGGTTCTCGGGTATTGTTCGGGTTCTCGGGTAATGTTCAGGTTCTCGGGTAATGTTCAGGTTCTCGGGTAATGTTCGGGTTCTCGGGTAATGTTCGGGTTCTCGGGTAATGTTCAGGTTCCCGGGTAATGTTCAGGTTCTCAGGTAATGTTCAGATTGTCGGGTAATGTTCGGGTTCTCGGGTAATGTTCAGGTTGTCAGGTAATGTTCAGGTTGTCAGGTATTGTTCGGGTTCTCAGGTAATGTTCAGGTTCTCAGGTAATGTTCAGGTTGTCGGGTAATGTTCGGGTTCTCAGGTATTGTTCGGGTTCTCGGTTAATGTTCAGGTTCTCGGGTATTGTTCAGGTTCCTCTCTTTTATCTCCTCTGGTGAACAGCTGTTTTGACGTGTTACCATGGCGAACACTTAAAGAGACGTTCGTCCAATAAAGTTTTATTTATCTTTTATCTCCTCTCAGCCGTTAAATGTTTTTACAACGCTGGATTGATTTTGTCTGATTGAGTCTTTTCCAGATCAGTGAAGGTAGAGACGCTATCTCTATCTCTATCTCTCTCTCTCTCATCACCCGGCCAATCAAAGACGCCTCGCCCAATGACATCACAAGAGGGTCGCCCTGCCGGATGATTGCCGTTGCCATGCCAACAGACTGAGGGTACAGTTGTGTGTGTGTTGGTGCTTAATAAAGGGCCTCAATGAGATGAGGATGATCAGGATGTTGAGTCAGACAGTTTAAAGGGTTTTTATTCTGTTCTGTTTCTACGAATTAAATAGAAAGATGTTTTCTAGTTTTGAGTGTTTTTGTTTGTGAAATTTACCCTTTACATAGCAGTGTAATGCACTTATCTATTTCTATTTAATATTAGGAATATATGTAAAATGTCAAACTCAGAAATGTAACCGACATCCAGTCCAGGGTTAAACACTGCACACAGCTCTCAATCTGAACACTGCATACCTTTTATACACCTGTATTTACCATCACACATCATATATGCAGACAGTAAAGTGTAAGAACATCCAGACTGTCTGCAGACTCCTCATGGATTAAATCAGGATGCTGAGATTCCTTTCAGAGGGGAGGTGAAGCAGAGGGAGACAGGCTGGGCAGGGACTCTCCAGAAGCTCTGCCTCATTAGTGTTCATTAGTTTAACACATCATTAATGTGGTCATCCACATGCTTCCATAAATGAATCATTCTCTCCGCTGACCTTTCCGGCTGATGAGGCCTGTTAAATTATTAGTTTGGGATCACTGTTAATGTTAAAATGATGGTGAGCGTTAACAGGTGTCACCTGCTGCTCCGCTCATTTACAGTCAGAACTTCATTAAGTCATAAAAAAGGAAATAAGTCGGCCAGTAATTGGCTGAGTGCAGCCACCCACCTGTCTTCATCTCCTCATTTCCTTCCTTCCTTCCTTCCTTCCTCTGGTCACCAGTTCACTGCTGACAGGAAGGACACAGTCTTTCTGCTGCTGGTTATTGATCAGCTCGTTTATTTGTTCTTGTCTCTCGTTGATTTAACAACAATTTGACCGTTCAAGCTAAACATATTTTATGTAATGTCTGACAGAGTTTGGATCTGAAACAACTGATCGATCAGTCAGTTCAGCTAATAAGAAAATATTATTGATCCCCAAATTCAG
Organism: Synanceia verrucosa; assembly: GCA_029721515.1. Lineage (NCBI taxonomy): Eukaryota > Metazoa > Chordata > Actinopteri > Perciformes > Synanceiidae > Synanceia > Synanceia verrucosa. Next base: position 19,007,283 of record CM056571.1, read on the forward strand.
TTATTAAATCAATAGGTGTGTGTTAACAGTGTGCAGACAGATGTCTCTACATAGGCAGTTATATATTGTGTCATTATGGATGTAATTATTGTGTAGTGTAGTTGTATTGTAGTGTGTATTAAACTTTGGTTATTGATATTATCTTTCTATCAGATTACACTCTGAAAGCATCTTAATAATCCTCTTCATTTTTACTCTTTGTAATTATTATTATTATTTGTTTAAATATTTTAGTCTTTTTAAGTTAAGTAGTTTTATAAATACTCTATATTATTAGAACAATCTTAAAATATATTTTTATCTTTCTTTTAATTCTGTTTTTGCACAGAAAAACTGATCATGACTACAGTGAGTCAAAGGTGATCCTCTTTCTACTCGATATAAGGTTATCTTATCAGTTTAACGTGTTTCTCAGACACCAGCTGTTTTTTTTTTTATCACTGACAGTCATGATAGAAGAAAAAAAAAATCTGTCAGTCATCTGCTCCATGAACTAACCTCCACCTACAGACACAACACCAATTAACTCCACCTGTCTGTCCGTCACTGTCATCAGTTTACAGTAAAAGGTCAAAGAGCTCATGAAGATGTTTGACCTGCAGAAAGCTACACAGCTTTCCATGATATACACAAGTCACATCCACCATCTATTTCAGTTCATATCATTTGTTATTAAAAATCGATTCCTTTTGTCAGTGCATAGTGTAAATATTTCTCATTATTATTACTTATTCTGTTGTTTCTGTGTTGTTGTTTCTTTAGTAAATGTAAAGTACTAAAAGTAAAAGTAGTCTTCATACAGAACAATCTGTATTATATTATTGAATTAGAATTAAAGCTGGTAATGACTTCATCAGCATTTATTAGTTCTAGTTTTATTAATAATCTGAATCTGTAAAGTAACTAAAAAAAGTGGGAATACTCACTAAAGTTGTACTTCAGTACAGTATGAGAGGGAGTTTTACTATGAACGATGTATTTCCATATTAGTACTGTGTTGTACTAGTATTTTAGAGGTACTACTTGTTGTTGGTGATGTTTTAAAGGTGAGACCTCCGTCCTCTCTCTCTATGAGACATTAAAGGATTTCTGAATGAAGCGTGACTCCTCTGTCTCTCTCTCTCTCTCTCTCTCCATCCGTCTTTGTACACATCATCTCTGTTGCTGTCGCCATGGCAACCAGGCGGCATCGATGACGCGCCGTCTCTCCCCTCTATATTTACTCTGTTGCCGTAGCGACGACCCAGACGTGCACCGAAGAAGAGGAAGATTAGAGGAGGGAGACGTCCAGCAGACGGACGAGGACACCGTCTTTGTCTCTTTGTCCGTCTGTCAGGACTCACCTCAGTCTGTCCTCCGTCCAACCAGCAGGACAGAAGTATGAGGACGCCTGAGTATTACTGAGGTGATGATCACTGCGTCATGGGACCAGGGGGGAATATTAAAGTGATAAAGTTACGATTAAAAACTTCAGATATTCTCTGAGATTAAAGTCTAAGATTTGGGAGGAAAAACAGGAATATTCTCCGAGATTTAAGTCATGAATTTAAGATAAAATAATATTTTAATAATATTCTATGCGAAAAGTGATAAATTTACAGGAAAAAGATTTGACATTCTCCACGATTAATGTCTAAGATTTTGGGGAAAAAAAAGGAATATTTTCTGAGATTAATAATTAATAAATTTACAATAAAAACTTGAACATTCTCTGAGATTAAAGTAATAAAGTTGAGGAGGAAAAACATTTCTGTGGTTAAAGTCTTAAATTTACAGTAAAACAATATGAATATTATCTAAAGTAAGAGTTATAAAACGTTTAAGTTTTAAAAACCCTCTGTTTTCTGAGATTAAAATAACACGTTTATAAGGGAAAAAGTCACAGATCAATCCGATGAGTTCACAGCAACGTCTTTTCAAAGTCCAAAAGCTGATGACAACCAGGCTGTTCTTGGTTTAAATCAAGTATTTCCTCACTGATAAATCCAACTGCCTTTGTGACTTTAATCTCAGATAATTTGTGAATTTAATCCCAGATTTTTCTTGTAAAACAGAAGATTCATAATGGATTCAAAAAACAACATTCACCACATTATGATTAGTTCAATTCCCAGAAAAAAGATCCAGAAGTAATAAGTATAAAACCTGCCGATGTGGATCAATCAAGTGGTCCAGTTTGTTCTTAAGGTGAAGCTTAAATTAAGGTAAGGAAGACCATGTTTAAGCAGCCAAACCAAACTAAGACAAACAGATCCAGAACAAAAACATGGCGGTGTCCACATACTTTTGTCCTTTGTTGCTGTTCTGCAGGAGCTTGAACGCATCGTGATCCCTCAGGATGTCAGTGACGTGTTAAGTGTTTCTTAATGGAGCTTTAAGTCACACACTGAGTTAGTCTGAACAGCTTCATGCAGCTGCGACACCAAAACACGACGCCATGTTTGAGCATTCGGACATTTAACTTCCTGTTTAATATTTCTAGTAAACTAAACCCTCAACCTCTGAACAGCTCATGTTTATCTGTCCTGTAACAACTCATTAAAGAACGCATCTTAAACTCACTAAAACATGACTGAATTAGGTTATTATTCAGCAGTTTCTTTCATCCTGTAACTCTGTTACTGATTAACGTCTGTTAACTGTTTCCTTTTCTTTCAATTCAGCTGCTTTCAGTTTCTTTCCAGTGATCAGCATGTAGAGTAAAAATGACATTTTTCAGTTTCTCTCTGTACTAAATGACAGGAATATAGAGGATGGATAATACAGGTAGAGGTGCAGAAAGAGACTGAGGCTCCGTCAAGGTTCAGAAACCAACAGTAAGTCACGAATTCAAGAGTACTAAAAGTATCAGAATATACAAACAGCAGAATAATACAGAGTGTATGAGGGCCACTCGTGAGGCTACCTTGGGGTTGAGGACCAGCTGCTGCTCATCAAAGTGCAGCAGAGCCACAGAGTTGGACTCAGAGTTGTTGACGAAGATCTGCAGGCAGGGATAAAGAGACGTCCCTTTACAGTCGGCGCCGCAGGTGAACACACACTCGAACATTTCCTCCGGACGCAACACCGACACCACCTGGAAGCACAGGAGGACGTTTCATCCATTAACCAACTGAAGAGCACCAACAGACCCTGAACAGCAACTCATATTAGCTTAGCAACCGTTAGCAAGGCACAGCAGATTCTATTTAACATATTTAGCTATACATTCATTTCAAATTTAAACACACTTCTTACTCGTAGGAAGTGTCCTACCAGTAATTATTATCATTTTATATGGACAAAAACAATAAAAAAGCACCAAACCACCACTCCCCTGAAGAGCTAATTATATTAGCTTAACAACTGTTAGCATGACCCAGCAAATCTATCATGACAATGCTATTTAACATAATTTGCCGCACGTTTCACTGTAAAAACACAACTTACTGTTAGGAAACAGTTTTTTTCTTCACGTATTATTTCACGATTTTATTGGGAACATCAATGAAAAACTGCCAACAAACTGCTCCCCTGAACAGAAAACAACATTAGCTTAGCAACCGTTAGCATGACACAGCAGGTCTGTAATACCATTGACAATGCTAAACATAGATTTACTTAATTTCGTATATTTTTCAATGTAAATGCAATAATTAATCCTAGAGGACATCTCAGCAGTTTTGTGTGTATATTTATTATTATTTTTGTTAGACATGAATTGTTTGTTAAACGGATCCCCTGAACATCTGTCCAACCTTAGCTTAGCATCTGTTAGCACGCCTCAGCAGGTCTGTATTTGTTGTCTCTCTAAACCCCCAAAATGTTAAAGTGAGAGGAATGGAGTGCTAAGTTGCTAACGTTAGCTTGTCTGCCTATCTACAGAAATAAACAACATTTCATTACTGAACTGCGTTATTTTGCATTTTCTAACATTAAAAGAGAAAACATACGGTTTGGAAATAAGAAAAATATGTAAGCTAAGCTAAGTAGCTAAACACAATAATCTGATTTTACAACTAATTAGTACACTACGAGACAGGATCAGTTAAATATGCTAACTTTGTACCATAAATAACTACAGCCACACATGCAACTGCTCTTAAAATGCAGAGGTCCAGATAATACTGTTGGATATTAAAATGAATATGTGAGTGATTTCAATTAAAATAAAGAGCAACGGCTGCTTTTTCTCTTCCTGCTCTTTAAAGGACTGAAGCTGCAGGCAGGAATTAGAAATCAGTACTCAGTAAATACAATAAATCTGCACAGATTTGATAAAAGTCTCCACTCACGTCCACATATTGTGATTTATCTTATATTAAGCTGTGCATTAGTAATGACGGAGTGGACTCTCAGCGACTCATGAGAGTCTGATTTAAACAACAAAAAGAGCAAAAGGTTTCCACTCTCTGTAATGCATGACCATTTTTTTTATGGCCGACGCAATAAGCTAACAGCCAAACTGGCATGACTTCATCATCCACAGCAAAGAGCCAGGAGTGAAGGCAGTAATTTATGAAACGCTGTGCAAACACTTTTAATAATCCACAGAGGAAAGTGACGCAGCACGAATGAACCAAATGACCTGAAGAAGGACGAACACACCCCCAAAAAAAGAGCGGAATAAATGATGAAATAAAGAAAGCTGTTTGTTTATTATTAAATTCAAGGAAGGGGAAGAGAACTGTTACCAAAGATGACAAAAAGGAAATTTAAACTTTGACATACAGTCATTTAATTTACTAACCTGTGCTTTTGGTTATAAAGACACCAGATTTTACCAACACTTACTGACTTATTTTAAGTGTTAAAAAACAAAACAGAACAAGGCTTTTAGAAACATAAAGAAAGTCCATGTGGGATTTAACGGCTCCTCAGAATAGAACAGAGAGGCCGAGCTGCACTTTTACACCAAATACATGAGCTCATAGTATGATTATGAAAAAGAGAAAGAGCAGCTACTGAAAAACCAGGTGATCGATCCACAGAAGAGCTCAAGAAAAATACCCCATCGATGAGCAGTTCTTCAATGTAATATAATAATACAATATAAAATACAAAATGTCTTCAGATATCATCTGACTTTACTGTGATATAAAACTGCAGAACTTAATAAATCAACGAGTGATTTATGATTGATTATCAGTTGGTATTAATTGTTTAATCAGTACTTCTAGTACTGCTAATCCTAAAGAAGTACTAATAAAATCCTCACAGCAGGTACATTTATATCTAAGACTTAAAACTACTTTGAAAAATACTACAACTAACACCTTAATAATACTGGTACAGTAACAACCTGCAGTCAGTAGCAGCAGAAAAACTACTAACACTGCTAACACTGACACCACAGTACTACTGCAGTAGTACCACTTAGGGAATATTTCAATGACTACTAATAAATACATCACCACTGTGAGACGTTACAGTAACAGTTAAAGGTACTGACACTGATTTAATAGCAATAAAAGAGGAGTATTTTCACTAATACTACCTCCAACTACTCCAGTGAATACTGCTGCCACACCTGTTGGTACCAAACAAAGATCAGTACTATCACAAGCACTGATCTGTGATACTACGTCACTGATACAAATACTGCTACCAGTACTGAACCTGAATGTACTACTACTAAAATAAAATACTCTGATTAGTACACAAGAACAGATCAACACCACTGTGAGGAGTTCACCATGACATCACTGAGTACTTCAGTTTGAACTACTACTAGTACTAGACTTATCAGTACTACTTACTACTGGTATTCATTTTAACATAAATCCTTATATTTATTATTGCTGGAACATAAATACTGATAATGACCTGCAGTCACTGGTAGTATCACAGCCTATAGTACTACTGCTACTAGTACTGCTTTGTATCAGTACCACAAGAAGTTCACAGTGACCAGAACACTGCTGACCATGACAGCAGAAGTCCTGGGCTCATCTTGAGAGTACTAACACTACTACCAGTACTACTACATACTAGTACTAGTACCAGCACACAGGTCCGGGGCTCCGGCAGCGCTCAGCGGCAGCTGCTCGCAGCTCTGGCCGGGCTCACCGTGCAGTTGGCCGGCTTGCTCTGGAGGCTCTGCAGGGTCGGGCTGAGCCAGCAGAAGCCCAGGATGAAGAGGCTCAGGATCCCGCAGGCGATCAGGAACAAGCCCAGCCGGATGCTCTTGTCTTCAGCCTCGGAGTACTCGTACGACACCCGGATCTTCGCCATGGCAGCCCCACGGAGACCTCCGCCGGCATGGAGACTAGGACCGGAGGAGGAGGACACAAAGAAGAGGACAGAGGAGGAGGAGGATGGAGAAGGAGGAGGAGGAGAGAAAGAAGAGGATAAATAAGGATGGAGAAGGAGGAGGAGGAGAGAAAGAAGAGGATGGAGGAGGAGGATGACAGAAAGAAGAGGATAGAGAAGGATGGAGAAGGAGGAGGCGGTGCTGCTCAGAAACTGTCTCTAACCCTGTTCCTTCACCTCCTTCCTTCTCTCTATTTTACACTCTATTGCTTCTATTTATCCTCTGTTTATCCTCTGTTTATCATCTATTTATCCTCTATTTATCATCTGTTTATCATCTATTTATCCTCTATTTATCCTCTGTTTATCCTCTGTTTATCCTCTGTTTTCTCTCCCTCCTTCCACACTCATCTCTTCATTTAATCACCTGTTACTGAAGTAAAAGAAAGTGAAAGAAGTACTCTGTTACTTTATAAAAATGTCAGCACTGTTGTGTAAAAACATGCTGGAAAGTTCTGCGCTCTAGAATCCAGGACGTTGCTTCTGCAGGCTCTCAACATGGTGATGGCTAACTGCGGCTAACTTCGCTAATGACACCTGAGAAAAGGGTTAGCGCTAAGCTAACGTCAGCTGTGATGTCTGAGAGGTCTGCAGAGCTTGCTAGTGCAAAAATAATGAAATAAACTACACTAAAAAAAAAACTAGCAAACTTTCACTGTTCATTTTATGCTATTTTATACTTCATATCCATGGTCTAAATATTGGATTTCATTTGCCAATAGTATGTATTGTATATATTTATTATTATTATTATTACTACTGCTTATTTTATTAATTGATCATTATTATTTTTATTTAATGCTGCTGAACAAATGCATGGAAATGTGTCAATAAGCACTGAGACGCTCTACTGACTTAAAGAGCAGAAGGATGACCTATAATATAATATAACATAACATTACATATAATAACATATTACTGGGTTATTATTTTTCTTTCACCACTGTTGGACAGTTAAATGTGTAAATATAATATATCATATTTCATAAACTCATTGCATGTTTGTCTTGTAAAATCAGAAAAAGTATAGTAATTAAAATTGTTAGTTAAATGTGGTAAAAAGCTGAGAATTTAAAGTAACACTCAGGTAAAGAACATTAAAAATGCAGGTTACTTTCTATCACTGAGTAGCATGAAACTTTTTCACATCAGTAAATTAAGATTTTGTCTCCTGTTTTTAGATATTTTTTTTACTACAGAAAATGACTAAAATAGACATAACAATGATAATTTTGCCAGAGGAGGCTGAAAAGTCACAACATAAGAGTTTAGAAAAACAGCAGAGTGATGACTATCTAGTGTGTGAGGAGTATAGTATTAACACCAGAGCTGGTAAAGTAACTTCAGAACAGTAAAATAAGTAAGAAGTAAGTGTTTCCAGGGGGACATTAAAAAATGAAGCACAAAGTTTGAACACTTGCACATTGGACATATCCAAACTGTCTATTTTTAACACTTGTTGCTGCTGCAGACAAACAAGGATGATGTGTTTTTCCTCTCCATCTCAACATAAACAAGCTGTTTAAAAAACAGATTTTCTGAAAGATGCTTGTTTTTCTTGAAAAGTTGAGTAACTCTCATTTGTCATCAAAATACAACTTATCTGCACTAATTTGCACAGCAAAGTTGCATTTTTTATATCTGTTTTTATACCTCATAATTTAAAAGTCCATAGATTTTATTTACCTAAATATTGTATTTAATTTAATTTCTCATTTTTCTGTATACGCTGTAAATGTTTGTTATTATTATTATTAATACTTCTGTTCTATCATTTCATCATTTTTGAGCAGTAAAGCTGTCCACATACTTTTGGCCACTCAGTGCAGATCCGCCTGCAGCTGTTTCTGCAGGTTGAAGGATGCTCGGTCGCCCCGGTGGCCTGATGATTCAATCCAGATTTGTGTTTTATATTTCGCCGCTGGCTGCTTGTTGTTACAGGATGAGATAAGCCTCTTAGCTGAGAGAGAGTACATCAGTCTGTGAACGTCCTCGCTTCCTCAGGGACAAACGCATCACAGCTCATATAGTCTATTATATTATATTAGAAATGGTTAAATAAACACTCAAGGTAACAATATGAATATATCAAGGCTTTGATGACCTAATTTCAGCCAATATTTACAGTAACTTTATTTATGAATTGAAATGTCATTGTATCAGAAACTGGAGCATTTTAGAGACTTAAATGTTGAGTAGTAAATATGAATTTATTGTGTATTGATAGATTTCAGAGCAGCTGTGCAGTGGAGCCATCATCTTGTTTTTTTTCAGTGTTTCACCTAAATGCTGCTCTCAAACACCATTTACATGATGAAACTGAAAATTTGTCAGTTTGTTTTTTTTTAAGATGCTTCTTCGCTCTGAAATAAAGTCAATAAAAATTATAATATAATTATAATATTTTCTTATATAATACACTAAACAAAGAGTAATCACATCAAAAATGTAATTGATTAATTTTATAAAATTAATAAAAAAAACAGCAATGACATCAGATCTTTTTATCCAAATAATCATTTTTTTTAATCTGCAGAATAAAAATGTAAAAATGTCTCTGCCTGTTGTGTAAATGTGAAGCTCTGAGAGCCTCAGCATTGTGCATTGATAATCAGGGAGGCATGTGGCAGGATTATTATCATCTCTGCAGATCAAAAGATTACAAATGATGACCCACGTGTTTTTTGAGTGATGAAAAAAAAAAACCCACCGCATTTTTGAAGGCAAACGCTCAGAAATATGACAAGTGTCCAGATTAAAAGTCCTCAGCTCAGACTGGATGAGAGAGGAAGCATAAAAGGTGGCAGCAGGCTGTGCTGACAGTTGGTTTCCTCTTTTGAAAAATAAAACAAACAGGAAAAAAAAGAGGCATCGACGTTCAGATGATGCGATTAGTGTGCAGAGGAGGAGCTGCAGAGGCAACATTTGGCAGGAAATCCTCTGATGAGCACAGAGAGAGAGAGACTGGAAGCATGATGGAGCATCTCCAGCAGCCTCACAGGTTGCTGTTAAAATGTGACACGGCTGGAGGTCATGATGCATTTCTGCAACATTTCAACATAAATACCAGATATGTTTACAACTGAGAGGATGTCTGTTCTACTCTGGCTCAACTGTCAACAACCATTTTCATGATTTAAATCCTACTGATTTTATGACATTCCTCCTCCACCATGAAGCCACATTAGAGCAGAGTAACTGCATTATTTTTGTGAAAATCTGTACGAAAATACAATAAATTGTTCACAAACACAGAATGAACTCAACTTTAGAACTTAAAACCTTGTTGTTGTTTTAGTTTTTCTAGTGTAATTTTATTTTCCTTCTCCTAACAATTTTATATTATCTATTTATTATTATATTACAAATTTTATTACATTATTATTGTATTTTAACTCTTCTTCCTGCATTGATTACTTATATTGCATTATTTTTATTAGAGTAATAATAAAAAATAAGCAGAGAAAAAAAACTCAGACTCACTAAATTTAAATATAATATAGCTTTGGTTATAAAATTAATATGTTTTAATTAAATACATCAACTATTGTTGTTTATATTGTGTTCAATATTCCACAAAAAAAGTTTTAAAGTAAATCTGAAGCTGCAATAATCAGGATTGATTGATTAATTGATTACCTGATCAAATTATCTTAATTTCTGCAAGAAAAATGCCAACTTTAGTTTGTTCCAGTGAGGATTTGCTGGCTCTAGGATATTGTGATGGCCGTTAATCAATTCATGGATTAAATAATCTGGCAGAATGATCAATAATGACAGATGTAGTTAGTTAAGTGGAAGGATTTAATGGACTACTTAATCAATAAAACCCTGAGAAACAAAAGAGTCCTGGATGTTCATAAATTCACTTCATGTTTTGACTTGAAGACAAAGAATGGTTTCACGCCTTCGCCTCCTCGCTCAGCCTGTTACACTTTTCTTTTCAGATTAACTCAGTTACATAACTGCTGGTTCAACATAAAAGACAAAAATATATTCATTAGAAAAAGGAAACAAGCAGGACTAAACTTGAATCAAATATTTCTGACTTTCAGAAAGTTCTGCCTCACTCTCTGGTACTTTGTCATCATTATTCCTTAATCTGGTGATTGTTTTCTTCTTTAGTCTTTCCTTTATAATAAAAAAAGATTCATCCCTGTTTACAAGAACACAAGTTAATGTCTTCAGATGAACCAAAATTTATTCAACTTATTACCATGAAAACCAGCAAATCACCTCTTCTGAGAAGCGCTGCTGAACTGCATCAGAAAAGCACACATTTTTGACATGAACGTGTTTTATTCAGTGGTTTTATTGGTTTTAATCGTCAGGTCCATTTCATTTATAGAAGAGGAAACCTCTGAGGATAATTCGGCTCTTGTTAAAAACCTCCCAAACATCTGGCTGTGAAGTTATCAGAGAAACAAGCTGAGCTAATGTTAGCGGCAGCTCGGCTAGCAGCTTCTCCAGGACTGAACGTCGCTGGACAGACAGATTTTTAAGCTGCTTTATTTAGTGTTTTTTTTTTTTTTTCATATTTTTAACTAAGATGTTCTTGCTTTTTGAATTCAAATAATAAAATAACTCCTCTTCTCTTCAGGGTTTTAGTCTCTCTTGTGTTTCTACTGCAGCAGTAAAGCCGGTTTTTAATCACCTCGTTCGGTTTATTGCTTCTCATTAATGTGTTCAGACAGTGTGAAAGCTCACCTGCAGGTCTGTTTCTCAGCTGCTCTGGTCTCTTCATGGCTGCAATAAAACATAAATAAAAATAAGATTAAAATAAATAAATTAAAAAAGTAAATACAAAATGTTTTCTGCAAAAAATGACTGCTTTTCAATATTTAACATGATTCATTTTAAAGCTTCAGCTGCAAAACAAAAAGGATTCATGAATGTAATATGTGATTGTTAACTTAAATTGATCACTAATAAAAAACTTTATTGATGAATAAACTAAATGTCCAGTTTACCTGCTTTTTTTCTTTGTCACGTGTCGCCCTCTTGTGGACAAACTACTGAAACACAGCTGATAAAAACAGAATAAAGTCCCTTAAGCAGCAGATCTAGAGCTTTCTGCCACACATGTGATGTGTTTAATTAGTTCTTAGTTCAATTTTCATTTTATTTATTTTTTTTCATTGTACTTAAATGTCTTGTTTGGTCCACAAATCAAAAATGAGTGAAGAAACCAGAAAGATTCTCATTTAAGAAGTTCTCCTCAGACATTTAAGACGTTTTTTCCTGCAGTGATATAGAATAGGATATTGTATTGATCCCCATAGAAGGAAATTTACTTGTTACAGCAGCATAAACAAGTTATAAGTAAGAAACAAACAATAAATCAACAATTAAATAACAGTATAAGTAATAGTAATATAAGCATTATTCATATTTAATCAGGCAAAATCGTCTCATTTCAGCTGTTTCAGAGACAAAAGTTTAAAATCAATGTGTATGATTTTCCTGACTTTATTTTGCATTTTATTGATCTTAAAGTTCGTGTTATCTGATGAAATGTGCTGCTTTTGTTGTATGGAAGCCATCACACAAATAAAAATGTATTGTTTTCTTTGTTTAGTGTCAGTTCACGAATATTCCTCAGTGCATCTTTCTGTTCTAGTTTACTAGAACTTTTAGCTTTGTGGTTAAAAACCTTGTAATAACTTCTCAGACTCACCAGGTAATGATCCTCCTCCTCCTGACAATCCACCAATCTTCAGTTTCACTCCTGAAAAACAGAAACTGCATTTCCCACAAAAGACACAATAAAAAAGAGCCACGAGTCCTCCTTCAGTTTCATTACCAGAATATTTATTTTATTCTTTTACCTATTAAAACACTAGCTGCCATATTTAATAAAACAGCCAAACGGCTAAGTGCCTCAGTCCTCAATCCTCCAATCAAATCTCCTCAAAACGGGTCACGTGGGTCTGTGGGCGTGTCCTTGGCTTGTTGCTGCTGCAGCACGTGTTGACAGGCGGCAAGTGACGTCACCGCGTCACGTGAGCGCTGCTGCTGACAGGTGGTCACCTGTGGAAACCGTCACCGGAAGTATTGCATCGTTTCCTGGCGGCCAGCTTCCTCACCTCGGACACAATTTTTAGTTTTTCCCCTTTTTCTTAAAAATACTGCCTGGTCTGTATATACTCATATATATATATATATATATATATATATATATATATATATATATATATATATATATGTACCTGTGCATTGGAGCCCTCCTGCAGAAAAAGCGATTTATTCTGAATATTTGGCCTAAAAAAAATGTGACTTATTTTGGTTGAATTTGGTGGAGCGTCAGTAAGCTTTCAGGTCATGTCTGCAGGTATACAGATATTTTTGATATTTTTCTTAACATTTTTGGCCGAACAGATGTGAACCAAATTGATTTTCGCCGTCACAGATATGACATCATTAACATGATAAAAACAGTCCGTCACCTTTAATAAAAGTGAGGATTTCTCTGGTTTGAACGTTGTTGGAAACATTTGGAAAAATGTTCAGCGCACTATAGCTGGAGTCATTTCTAGGCGTTTTATTGTGAAATTCTAACATATTATACTTTTGAATCAGTGAAAATATGAATGAGTTTTAAAGTTGTTAAGAAGGAAAAGATAAAATCATATTTTGGAGGTTTTAGGGGACAGAAACGCTCCTTTGTGGCTTCCATGTTGTTTGAATGAAGTCTGAAGAGCGACTTCGACGTATCAAATATGTTTAAATTAGAAAATAATCAATGACTATTGCTTGATTTTTTTTAATAGCACCAAAGGAAATGAGCTGGTGCAGAAGGACATATTTAAAAATATCTGTATACGTGAAAATGTGACTTTTTAGGGAACAACTGTTCGCTTTCTCGCAAAGTCGGACTGACACTTCTCTGGTGTCTGAACGCTAAATATGAAGCTAACATCCGCTAACTTAGCTTAGCATAAAGACTGGAAACAGAGTACCTTAGCTCTGTCAAAGACTAATAAAATCCTCCTGCTCATGTTTCCAGAAAGCCGAATAACTGTATTTAACATTTGTTTTATTTGTAAAAGATGAGTTGTCTTCATGCTAAACTAAGCTAAGCTAACGTCAGCGTTCACACCTGGTTTCAATCTGTCAGCAAGAAAGTGAACGTCTGAAGCTTTTCCCCTGAACGCTCCAGAGGTTCCTACACAAATCTGGTTGGTTCGACTGCAAATACAGAATAATAATAATGATAAAAAACGTGGGAGGTGACGGAAAAGAAGAGGAACTTAAAACAGGAAATGAAAGGTGAATAAAGAAGAAGCTGCGCTGGCAGAAGGAAGGAAAAAAACAGAATGATAATTAAGAATATGTTGAAAAAGAAATATTCTGGCTGCTAAACTTCACCTCAGTAAGTTAAAAAAAAAAATAAACAAAATGAAACCTGCTTCAAGTTTCTCCACATGACATCAACAAAGCAAAAAAAAAGATAATTTTTTTCTTCTTTTATTATGAAATAGTGCTACAATGTACATTGCATTTCCTCTCCTGACTCTCTGCTGATGTTTGTTTGTGTTGTTGATTTGTAATTCTGCTGGAAACGGAAAAAAACCCCCCCAAAAAAAACAATGCTGGTAAAAATGCAGATAAATAGTTTCCCGCCACAGCGCCAAATAATCATCCACCTGAGCAGGTGATGTAATGTTTAAAATCTGGTTCTTCTTAAAAGCTTCTCTAGACAAAAATAGTCGATTCTTAAGACTGAATAGAAACGAGGATCACTCGATCAGATGGACGGTTATTAAAGAGGCGCTGTGGGGTCGCCTGTGCTGTCTGTTGTCATGGTGATCGGGTGGGAAATCAAAAAAAAAGATAAAAACAGGAAATGAGGTAAAGAACAAACAAAAGGGTTCAAATCATAAAGTCTGTTCAGAAATGTGCTGGGAGGACGTCCAGATGTGAGTGAGTGGAGGTGTGCAGAAACCTAAAGGAGGCGACTGAGGAGCCAGGAGGGCCAATGGCAGGCAGGCAGGAGGAGGTAGAGCCAATCAGAAGGCCTGCTGGGCGGGGTTGTAGTTGAAGGTGGAGGGAACGTGAGGTCGCTCTTCTAGTTTGTCGTACTCCAGGTGAAACTCCTGCAGACAGAGAGGCAGGAAGTCAGAGGTGACGGCAGCAGAAGAAGAAAAGCAGGAAGTGCTCTGGAGAACTGTATAACATAACATAGGTGGGGTCATTTTAGCCATTTTATTGTGAAATTCTGACACAGGCTGGAAGAACAGTGTGAAAAGAGTCAGCCTCCTCTCGCCGCTCGTCGTTTTCTTTGATGGTGAGTTTACGATAATCACTGTGAAGCGGCTCCGAGGCTGACAGGAGCTTCTCTTTTTCCACTGAATTTACTGAAGAACATCATTTATTAAACGTGTGGGATGAAGACCATGTCCCTTCACTGTAAATATGAGTGACAGTATTTATAAATGAATGGATATGTTGCCTTCCAAAACATTATTTTACTGCCATAAGTTCCGTGTGAAAATGTTACTGTGGAATCAGTACATGTGAGAGCATTACCAGAAATGATATGAAGTACTATGAAGTAATCCTTTCTTAATTCTATTGCAGAAGACACAAGTATTCCTATTTGTCAGAGAAGAAAACTGTTAAAAAAATCTTTCTTGTCATAAACTCCACATGAAACTATTTCGGCTATTTTTAGTGTTTCTTTTCAAATATGGTCATGTAGGCATGTTTGTGTTGTCTAGGGAGAATCTGAAACAAAGCACAATATGACACTATAAACACAGTATAACACTGTAAGAACACTGTACGCTGCCAAGTAAGAAAGAGCTTAAACTCTTATATTTCATTATTATTAAACAATAATAAAACATAGTCATATTTGTTGTAATTGTGACATACTGACTGCTAGAAATGACCAGATGCCTTCTCCTCTATTTTATTTTATTCTTTTTTTTACCTTGGCCACCTTCCTCCAGTTGAGGCAGTCAAAGAAGTAGTAGGTCCCTCTCTCGTAGGCGTTGGTCTTCAGCGTGGGCTCCATCCCAGGAGCCCTGGTGATCCAGACCCGCTCCTCTTTGTGGTACCTCCAGTCCCTGTTGAACCTGGACACACAGGACAGCCAGCAGTCATCCTAAACACTGTGGTCTCATTGAGAGGAGCAGGATTTAATGGGAGCCTTCTTTTAAAACCATAAAATAAGTTGATAAAGAGCCCTTCCATCATGAGACGAAGAATAAAAATGTACCTTAAGGTCAAAAATGTGAGGGGTTTGTTGTTGTTCTTACAGTTCTACAGCAGCCAGCAGTTGTAGTAGATCTCCACCGTTCATGTAGTAGAGATAAAACAGCAGATCTTCTCCATACCGAGACAACTTGATAGCTGCTAACTGGAGACATGAAGGAGTGCAAACACTTAAAACACTGGATCGACTCAAATATAAGGTATTAAAATATGTCTGGATTATCGTCCCACACCTTGTCCCTTATGTGGATGTTGGTTAAATACTCTGAAGGGACGTGGAAGTCTGCAGGAAGAGGAGACAAAAAGAAAACTCGGCCTTTACCCAACAGTTCATCAAGGAAACCATGGAGAGTTCAAAGAGCTGAACGTCTGAAATAAACCTAAATTAAATAAAAGACGCAGAGTTAAACTCACCAATGTCCTGCGGTCGACACGGAGCCGACGCCCACGGAGACGCAAACTTAGGATAGAGATTCCTGAGAAAAGAGAGAAACTATTGACAATAAAGCCACAAAAACTGTTCTTATCGCGTTTTACGCTCCTGACCATAAATTATTAATCACCTTCAGAACTTTATTTATTAAAAAAAAAATAATTTTTTTTTAAAAAAAAATTTAAAATCCTGCTGCTCATTCGTACTATCTGTTGATACTTCACAGACAGCAAATTAATTGATTAGCTGTGAAAACTAGAGATGCACTGATCCAATACCGCGATCGAATATGGGCTCCAATATTGACTAATTAACTGGATCGATATCTGATGAATGAGGACGATCCAGTCACTTCAGCTCTGTTTGTAACGCAGGTGACGTCATCACAGAGTACCCTCCATGATCACAATCAGCGCAACCCCACCGATCACTCCTTGTCCTCTGTCATAAAATGTGTCCAAACTGTGGACACAGTGTTCATCTTAAATTAGTGTTTATTGTTGAATCAAATCAAGTCAACAGAGCAGCGTAAACAACTATGGACAGTACTACATAAGAGGGGTGTGTCTGCTATAAGCACTGACTATTGAAACTGAACTCTGACTGTTTATGCAATGCTTCTGTCTTTTACTACTGTCTATTATGTCTTTATATATTCACTTTAATCAGGAGAAGCACTGAAACCTCCAAATAATTCACAACTATAATAAAAAAGTTCTGTTTCTCCGACTAGCTTTAAAAACAGGATGTTACTAATATTACTGTTTATATTTCATATCAAACACCATATGCACTGTTGTTTTTTGACACAGAGAAATGATGAAGAAATGCATTGTGTAACTCAAAAATAATCCTTTGGATAATGGTGATGTAAATATTGACCAAAATAATGGTGATAATGATTTTTTCCATAATGGAGCAGCCCTAATGCAGAGCACACAGCAGCTAGTGATAAGCAAACACACAGCAACATGCTATATTTGATATGACATGTTAAAATATCTGTTTGCAGTGCACTTTACATGGAAGTGTTATTGATTTCTTTTTGCTGCTCATGTACACTTTGTTATTTCTTCATAAATAAATTAAATACATTTATATCTGTGTTCATCTGTTCCCTTTTTTTAACAAAGTTAAATGTTTATGTCTAGTCTGATGCCTTCACTCACATGGTAAGGTATACAGTTCATTCATTCATCAGTAGTATCAGATCGGTATCGGGTATCGATACGCTCAGCCCAGGTATCGTATCGGGATTGGATCAGAAAAAACTGGATCGGTGCATCTCTAGTGAAAACTTGATTGGTAGATAAAGCCTGAGGGAGGAAAGGAGTGTTCGTTCGTCGTACTCAGGTGAGTTGAGGTTGAGGCCCAGTGTGGTGAGGTCAGAGCCCAGAGCCAGGTGGACCATGCCGGGGTCCGTCTCTGCCGCCCGGATGAATGTCAGCAAGCCGATCATCCCGAACTGGTCCGTTACCATGCCGATGGGGATGTTGGTCACGCGCCCTGCAACACCGAGACAAGACATGAGGATGGGTTAGACCAGAGTTAGACCAGGGTCTGTGGTCTACGGACCATAGTTGGTAGTTGAATAAAATAAGAAAGTTAAGATAATTTAAGATTTAAAAATTGTGCTGGTAATTTTTACTAATTGTTGACACTTCACAGACAGAAAATTAACTGATTAAATGTGATCAAATAAAAAAATAAAATCAATCAATCAATCCAGAAGGAGCTGCTGTAGCGTTCGACTGAAATTTGTTGTTTCTGGATCAGCTGATCGCCTCACCGTCAGGAAGCACCTGGATCCCTTTCTTCTGCTGGTTGTTGTTGCTAGGCACCGAACTCTTGTCGCCAGGGAACTTTGGACCGTCGGAGTTGGAGGTGGGCTTCCCCGACGAGTTCAGATTCTGATTGGACAAAAACGGAGGGAAAAAACAGTCCGAAAAAATGGGACGAGTCAGGAGGTGAGAGCGCTGCACAAGTAAGGAAAGGACACGGTGATGAAACCAGCGAGTCAGGATCAACAAGAAAACAAACAAACAAACAAACAGGATCTAACCGTTTTACTGTCCTCGCTGGTGCTGGTGGGGTCTTTCGTTTGGTAGTTTGGCCCAGGGAGAGCTGGGAAGTCTTCGTTGTGGATGGAGAAGTCTTGAGACTGCTCACTGGACGGCTTGGTTACCATGCCAACTGGGAAGATGGAGGACAGAGCTGTTAGCGCTGATTCAGAGAGATAAATGTGAGAGACTTCAACATTAGCGCCGGAGCTGATCGTCTGGTTCAAAGTGATGTTGATAACATTCAGCCACTAGATGTCGCTGTAATCTGAAGATACGACTGATTTACTATTTATTATAACGAGACACAACGTTCACTAATGCTAACACGCTAACGTAGCTCCTCTGGCATTGAGGCTCTGAGTTTTCTTATTTAAGATAAGATAAAACTTTATTAATTCTTGCACAAAAAGTGACGCATGCAATAAAATTCAAAAGGAAACCTTAACTTTGGACTTAAAGGAGACTTTTTAGTTTTCGTGTCTCTTACCGTAAGGAGCTCGACCGGCCAGCGGGTTCAGCAGTGGGGTTGGATTTGAGCCTCCGTCCCTCCGACTCCGGTCTGCTAACGCTGGGAAGTCGGACAGATCCAACCCCGTCACATTCTCACTGCCGTCTGGAGCAAACAAAATGAAAAATAAATCAATGAACTGAGCTTCTGCTCACGCTTAAAAGCGACTCCCCTCCTGCTTAAACAGAGGAAGTGAAGTTCACTGAGAAGAAGAAACTTCAGTGAGCGTTTTTATTTTTCTACCTGTGCCATTAAAGATGTTGTTGGATAAGGAGTTGTTCATGTTGTAGCCTGGATTCCTGTTCACACCAAACCCTGACATACTGACACACAAACACAGTCAGGATTATTCTCACGCCTGTGATCATTTTAAGAAGTGGAAATAATGAGAATAAAAAACAACTAGTTAATTAGTTTAACACTGATAAAGAGACAGTGATCATAGCTGAGAGAAATAACAAAAAATAAAATGATATTAAACATTTGTATGAAAACACTTCAAATTAGTTGTTGCTGTTGAAGAAACTGGACAGAGCTGCAAAGGATGGATGGATTAATAAACTAGTTATCAACTATTGTAAGTATCTAATATTTTGATAATTGATTAATTGGTTTGAGTATTTTTTAAAAGAGAAAAAATCCTCTGATTGCAGCTTCTTAAATGTGAATATTTTCTGACTTCTTTCCTCCATGACAGTAAAGTGAAGAGCTTTGAGACATTTTATGAACTAATCGATTAAAAGAGAAAATAATCAACAGATGGGAAAAAAACCTGCAGGTGAAGCCATAAAGAGACCCAATAAAGACCCCAAAACAATGTCAAAACAATTCGGGAAAAATGCTCAATTTACATTCTCCTACATTGGAAATCAAAACTTAATATTTCCTGTTTGTTATCAATAATCTTTTTAGTTTTGTTCCACTGTGATCATTACATGTATCAGCTGCATTACATTAAATCATCCACTGCAGGTAGGAAGCATACAGAATAATAGAATAAGAACATTTAGATCACGGCTCAGGAGGAGTCAATAATGAGCTGCTTGACGCCGTTCAGCCTCACGGTCACTAAACCAAAACGTTTTTTTGCACAATGCCTCGTTTTTTAGCCAGCGTCAACCATCTCTGAAATAAATCCTCTTCCATCATTTGTCATTAAATTTGCACTTCTCCATCTTAACACGTTGAACCGGAGATCACTGATGAACCCTAAAACTGCTCTCAGTCACAGAGCCTCTCATTAAGTATCGTCTTTGTACAAAGTTAATCACACAAAGACAAACTATTAGACATTTTACAGCAGGTCACTGCGTTTTACCACTGCCATTAAACGCACCATCTGAAAATCCAATAACTACAGCAAATTTAAGATAAATTTAAGACAGCTTAAGACCTTAATTACCCTGATTTTAATGTAGGATATTTTTTAAGATTTTTTAAGACTTTTCTATATTTCTAAAATAATAATGACAATGAAAATAAAGTACTTAATGAATATCTTTGCTTTTTGAACAAAACCAGCAGTTTGAAAACTCAGGTCTGAAAGTGATGGTTATTGTCACTGTCACCAATCCATCGAGCCGTTTGTCTTATTAGAGGTCTGATTCTGTCCACATTCATTTTAATGAATCTGAGAAAATATTCACATTTAAGAAGCTGGAATCCTTTTAATTGATGATAAAACAACTCATTGATTCATCACTGCAGCTCGACTATTTTCTAGCAATTTGTAGACAAACAATCAGCAGATTAATCAGGGAGGTGAATAAGGAGGACAAACTCAGAAATGATGACTGCACACTGGATGAGACGTGGAAACTCACCTGTTGATGGTGAACGGCTGCCTTGCTTGCTGCTGTTTGGGCATGCCGATGATGCTGGGTGACGAGCGGCTGGGACTCCCCATGCTGCTCCTGCTTCCTCCTCCTCCACCTCCCCTCTCCACCCCCACACCTCCCATCCCACCCGTCTGCCCCGTCGGACCTCCCACCTGCTGGCTGTGGTTCATCACACTGCGGCTGCTCATCGGCAGGATTCCCCTGCAGACGAGAGGAGGTGTAAATAAGGTGAGATTAAAGGAGGAGGAGGAGGTGTTTTTTGACAGAAGGAGGAAAAGGAGCAGCTGGACTCGACGCTGAGGTTTCCTCCGATGTTCAGACTGAAAAAACTGTAAGTTAACTGGTGAGATGACGAAATGATCCAGGAGAAACATATCCATCCATTTATAAAGAAACAATCCCGAGCAAAATGTGCTCCTTCTGGAATAATCTACGCAAACTAAAGCTATTATAGAAAGAGATGGTTTCTACTAAAATGAGATAAGACTTTGTTTGTCCCACAAATGAGGAAATTTGCATCGTTCCAGCGACGTTCGAAAACAAGCACGATAAGTAGAACAATCTCTAACACTACTACTACTACTCACTTAGATTTTATGCCACACTTTGTTCAGACTGTAAATAATAAGTCGGTTTCATTTGTTTTTCCACAGGATGAAAGAAAGATGATAGGATCACATCAGTTTCATTTATTGGTCCATTTTCTTTAATTTAATGTTGATTTTTTTGTCTTTGGATTAAATGGAATCAGACTGAATCCTGGTGTTTACCTGCTCGGTGACGGAGGCGTGTGCATGGTGCCAGCGTTGGCTGTACTGGCATGACTGGGGAGCTGACTGGTCGACTGGTTCAACCCACTTCGACTCAACTGAGGTGCTGCGCTGCTGTTCATCCCACGCATGGGAAACCCTAAAGCACCTGGAGACAGGTGAGAGGAAACAGGAAGCTCAGTGAACACAGAGAGGCAACAAGAGCTGTGAGCTGTTAACAAGGACTCAAACATCCAGCAGAACCATGAGTCTAAACAGAAACACCGGGCTCTGAATACTGATTCTATGACATGAATACTCTGTTGCAGCAGTGACGTTTGTCTCCTTATGCTGGTAAAGTGGAAGGACGGATCAGTGGGACATGTCCCCCCCTCCATAGAGACTGAGAGCATGGCTCATGGTTCAGAGACACTTAGATATCGGACTTTGGGGCTGAAAGCGGATTCATTTTCTGATATCCGATAGAATCTGAGCTTTTCGATACGCAGCCCTACGGATCATCCTCTCTATCTCAGTGCTTCAGCCTTAATCCAGAGGAAGTACTCCATCTGGTGCCGCCATATTTGCTGACGTGGTATCATAGCAACCAGATGCAATCAAAGCAAGAAAAAAAAAGGGAAACAGACAGCTTATGTACAATGCATCCCTCAGGTTTTGTGATGGAGATATAGATGTGGGAAATGAAAATGGGCTCATTGTAAGGCTCACACATTGAGCTTCGACATGCTCATCAATGGACAAATGAAGAACAGGTGAGGCGTCTTACTCTGTGGACCATATAAGCTGGCTCCTAGCTGTGACAGCTGACCTGTTGAGGAAGCAGAGGATGACGCCAACATCTGGAGAGGAAGAGAGAGAAGAAACACAAAACAGACTTTAACTCTCCTGACAAAAATCATCTTTTGGGAATCACTAATACAACAAACAAAGCCTTCTAGAAGAGTTCAATACCAAAATGATCTTTATAAATAAAATATAAACTTTAAACATAAAACGACTTGAATATTTAATCATTCTTAAGGGTTGAGACAGTATCCAGTGATTTCTTAAGTGGTATTTTTACTCTCTGGCGCCTTTATTTAAATCCATGTCATTACGGTACATCACAGCATCTCATTCAGAGTCCAGCCTGCAGTCTCGCTTTGCACATTTGTCACACTGGGCGAACAATGAACTGTCTTGGTTTATCGAAAATGAAAATATCAAACTGTTGCAGCCCTAAAAAAGTCCTGAAGAGGAGTTTAACTTACATCTTTGTCAGGGCGGTGAGGAAGGAACATGGACTGTTGGGTGTAGTAGAGGCTGGAGTCGTCCGCGAAGTCGCTCTCTACCTCCATAAACTTCTTCCGGTTAGCACCAAACATACCGCGTGTCACCTGACATGACAGACAGGAAACTGTCAGGATGGTTAAAACACTTCAATTTCATACTGACAAACAAAGAGGACACTGAACTCCTTCCTGCAGTGATTCATGACACAGCCTCCAAATCCATTTACGATGCTGTGCATAAATCTACAGCAGCTAAACTGAGTGTAACTAAACAGTGTATTATTAAGGTGGGAGCTGTTCACATCAGTGACTTTAGGAGCCTCTGTCAGCTCTGGTAACTCAAACCCCTTCACACCTTTCATGTCATACCGCTTTACCTGAATGTAGACCTGTAAATACACTGAATGTTTGGAGTAACTGGGAGTTTTGCATGAAGCTTCATCTGATTTGAACAGAGCTGATCACAGATTAACCTGCAAAATCAGACCTACAGGAATAAATAAATAAAGGGACGAATGCTGCGGAACCATGAGCCGTCAACCAAATTATCTGGTTGAATACACAACTTTTCTAATTTTGATCAGAATAATCATGAAAGCATTTTGGTTTATTTGTTAATGCAAAAGAACTGAGAGAATTTATTAAAAGACATCAGACAGCTCAATCATTTAGCTGTTTTTGCAGATGCCTCAGGACTTAGTTTTAACACACATTCATACATTATCTTCATGTACACATCATTCATTTCAATCCTGTGAGGTGTGAAAGAAGAAAGCATCCACATGATGAACCACTGCACAAGAATAACTCCTCATACCACAACAGAACAGTGTTCAATAAAACCATGAGCTAAAAAGTATAGACACACAGTTTGATCTGTCAGGGTTATTTTTAATTACTTCAGAGGGTAGCCACACATCTACAGTCCCTCATAGTAGTTAGCCTGTGTAGCATCTACACCCAGTGAACAACGGCTAACGGAGCTCTGAGTAATATTACAGAAAGTTGTTCTTACTGCTTGGAAACACCATGGTTAATGTTGGAAAACACGCTTAACTTTGTGCTACCGGTGCAGCGCTTCCTGAGCATCGCTGTGAGACGCTGAAAAGCAACGTTAAAAAGCTGCAGCATTGTCGCAAAAAAGCTAGCTGATGTTAGCTAACGCTAGCTTCGATAATCTCTCTCAGTTATTCCACCATTAAATTGAAACAACCCGCTGTTTTTATTCACAGCATATAAGTTTCGGTTTAATTTGATATCATTTCCGACTACGGGTCCCACTGAAGTAGTAGACTTTAGCTGGAATTACTCTGTTAGATGTGAAATGTGTCAGGAGCTACGTGCTAGCCGAGCAGTGCACGAAAGCTAACAGCTAACATTATAGGCATACATGGGTACGCTAGCGTGAGAGCTAACGCTAGCTATTCGGCTAACATCATCGTAAGAACACCACTCTGGAGACAGTTATAAACAGCTGCACTGGACTGTCTGGTAAACCGAGAAGGTCTTTTTGAACGAGGCTGTGCAGAGAGACCTCCGGTAGACCGCAGACCGGTAGGAAGGTGACTGTAGTTCGGGTTTGGGCCTGTTCTGCCTCCGTCTGTTAGTTCCTCAAAACAACAACAAAAAGCAACGGCACCGGGCTGCCGTGTTTTAAGTCGTATCCTCTGCTTCCCTCCACTGTCTCATTCCACAGTAACTCCCACACAGGAGGAGTTTTTATCCAAAAGAGGCTCCGTTGAGTGTTTGTTGAGAAAAAGCATTAAAGGAATAAAAGAAGGAGCTTACCGCATCAATCTTTATTCCCCGCTACAATCCAAGATGGCCGACATCTCTTCGCCAATCAGCGAGGATGCTGGGATGCCTCTGACCTCCATCACTCTACTGGACTCTACTCTACTCTACTGTAGTCTACTCCACTCTAATCTGCTCTTCTGTACCCTGCTGTATTTTACTCTACTCTACTGTAAAGTACTGTATTGTATTGCACTCTACTCTACTCTACTCTACTGCATTCTACTGAACTCTACTCTGCTTAACTGTACCCTGGGCCTCCATCACTCCACCCTGCCACACTCTACTGTATTCTGCTGTACTCTACCCTAACCTACTGTACTGTACTCTGCTCCTAAAATAAAATACAACGTGCACTTTAGAATTAAAGTATGTATCGTAGCAGTAGAAGATAAAATAAATAAAACACTCTGGAGGACTGGTACAAAAACTGTTCTTATGACGCTCTGACTAAATAAATGGATAAGAGAGAATCACAAAACAACGCTGCAGTTTCCTGGTCTCCCCCTGTTCTTTCATCCTTTTCTAGCTACAACATGTCTCCATTTTCTCCATGACTCACTCTGTACTGAGTGATTGGCGTCAGATGATTTTGTTGTGCGCTCTGCTTCCTGTCTGTTGACACATGGAGCATACATGTTGTTGCAGTTCATAACCTTTGTCTGCACTTCCTCACAGCCCCAGCCTTAATCCCATCATGGACAATGTCACAATGTGCCACTCAGGCACATGTGGGCTTTGTGATGCGTCTTTACCCATGGTGCATGGCTGGGCGTGGAGCGCTATGGAGTCCTTATTGGAGTAGTGTAGTGTTCGTCCTTGTGGTACTGAATGGACCCAGTGAGGCATGGACTACATCCTGCTTCACCTTTAACCCACTAGCGATAGCCTTAAAGGGCGGAGCTGATACCAAATAGACTGATAGTATCTCCAGATTCTATGAGTACAGGCGCAGCCCTTTGTTAGAGCTTCAATTAGGCGTCCATCCACGTGCCGAAACAGCCGACAGCACTACAGTTTGTAGTGGGAAATCTTTATTTGTTTTGAATGTTGGGCACTATCAACTTTTGAATGAATGCTGACTCGGGACATAAAGCCCGGTTGTCCCAACACGTTGAGCTGAGCGTTGCCATTCTACAATTTGAATAGGCTACTTTAAAATGCACATATAGCTCAGTAATATCTGTTTTATTTTGTCCAATGAACCTGCGAAGTTAATCAAGAGCATGGACCACTTAAAAAGGTGGGTCAGGAAGCAGGTCGGGTACAGGTCGGGTTTTTTTGTGCAATGGTATGGAATTGTTTGTTTACTGTTTGTTTGTTTACAGATTACTGTTTTGTTAAGTGGATGTATGTGTTTCTATCTGGTGGCAAAATAGTTTCCCCTTGGGGATTAATAAAGTTTTCTATCTATCTATCAATATTTTCAGAATTTGTTTTTGTGTTCCAAGTTGCGGGTGGGTTAGTTCAAACTATTGGTCGTTTATACATCGACCCGCACATCACTGATACATACCTCTCTCGTCTTTGCGCATGCACTCAATCGCTCTGGTGCGTGCTGCTATTTTGTTAGTATTTAGCATGGCCCAGTATTTTCCTTCCAAACAGAGGTGAAGTAAGAAGTGCTGACGTCAAAGTGCTCTCAAGTGTAATTCCGCCATACATTATAGTTCTCCTTTCTATCTGCTTAGAAAATCACCATGTTTTATTTTGTGCAACCATATGTGGGTCATATAACTACTCACATAACCTTATTTAAATAGGGAAAACGTGGAAGTGCTTGGATGCTTCTAACCTGAGCTCTCTTTGGACCCCAAGGAAAGTAAAGGGCTATGCTAAATGCTAACAAAACAGCACTGCTCACCAGAGCAATTGAATGCACGCACAAAGAGAAGAGAGGTATTTATCAAGTTGTCCGAGGTCAGGGAAGATTATATTTCAGTACAGAACAATGGTGACGTGTTCCTTTAAAGGGCTGCGCCTATACTCTTAGATTCTCGAGTTACTTCGTAATTATCGTTTTAATTTGAAAAGCCCACAAACAGAAAACGGAAGTAGTTTGAGGTCTTCAGTAGCTTATATACTCATTTCTGATTGGACAATGGTCCTGTCGCTTCATCTAACCAATGAGCGTCGAGCATGGAGCAGCAGTGGTTACATGAAATAGTCCAACTGCCGTGAGTTACTGTGCGTCATTTTTGTGAAGTAATAACAATCAATCATGTCTGGAAGAGGAAAGTCCGCAAAATCTAGAGCAAAGTCTAAGAGTCGCTCTTCTCGTGCTGGACTTCAGTTCCCAGTAGGTCGTGTTCACAGGCTTCTGAGGAAAGGTAACTATGCTCAGCGTGTTGGTGCTGGAGCTCCAGTATATCTGGCAGCAGTGCTGGAGTACCTGACTGCTGAGATCTTGGAGTTGGCCGGAAACGCCGCTCGGGACAACAAGAAGACCAGGATCATCCCTCGACATTTACAGCTGGCTGTCCGCAATGATGAGGAACTCAATAAGTTGCTGGGTGGAGTGACCATCGCTCAGGGTGGAGTGCTGCCCAACATCCAGGCTGTGCTGCTGCCCAAGAAGACCGAGAAGGCCCAGAAGAGCAAGTAAATATCTGCTTCATCATCTACCTATCCAAAGGCTCTTTTAAGAGCCACCCACTTTTCTAAAAGAGACAAGTTCTTAATTTAAGAGTATGCCACACAATCCAAATACAACAAACATGACTGGAAGTAATCACATTCACTCACTTGTTTATTATTTCGATATTCATATAGCTCTATGTTACGTTTATAAAGGAAACACGTGTTGTAGGCAGAAAATTATTTAATATTTTTTTTTTCTCACCATATGCCCCATGTTGAGGTCTTTGGACGTGTACTATCGAAAGTCAAACAACACGTGATTTACATATAATTTGATGTTTTCTTTCACTTCAAAACTTAATTGATATCATATACAGTATGCATATCAATAATTTATTATATTATGATTGTTATTATATCGGGAGTGGTTGTTTTATATGTATATATTGGTATTGTTGTAAACAATCTTCTTGACTTCTTTTGTACCTTTGCGTAATTTATGTTAGTAGTAAAGTATATACACACCATATGGCAACATTATGATAAAAAAAAAGTCAATATTCTCGGCGAATTTGATGTAATAAATTATTAATAATGTTAATATTAGTGATTTAGTTAAAACAGATTTAATTAAAATTATTTGAAAGGCCAGGACAATGTCGAAGTTTACTTGTTTAATTTGAAGGAATTTGATGGTAACCGGAAATGCAGTTGTTTACACTTTTTAGCTTCATAAAAGGATCAGAGTTAATGAGGGTGACTGAGCTGCCTGTCTTCAACTACGTCCTCTGTGCTCCTTTAATTCTTCCGCTCTGCTCATGACACACATCAGTTTCACTACAGAACAACCTAGACTCTGACAGGATGAGTGGTCGCGGAAAAGGAGGTAAAGGACTCGGTAAAGGAGGCGCTAAGCGTCACCGTAAAGTGCTCCGTGATAACATCCAGGGAATCACCAAACCCGCTATTCGCCGTCTGGCTCGTCGTGGCGGAGTGAAGCGCATTTCCGGTCTCATCTACGAGGAGACCCGCGGTGTGCTCAAGGTCTTCTTGGAGAACGTCATCCGTGATGCCGTCACCTACACCGAGCACGCCAAGAGGAAGACGGTGACCGCTATGGATGTGGTGTACGCTCTAAAGAGACAGGGAAGGACTCTGTACGGCTTCGGAGGTTAAACACCAACATCTCATCTACAAGATACAACACAACGGCTCTTTTAAGAGCCACACACCGCATCTGGAAGAGAATGTTTCCTGTACTTTGTGATAAGTACAAGTTATCTACTCACATTTTGAGCGAAACACCACATCAGAACTTAAATTTATTATTATCATGAGTGTTAATCATGATTTCCTAGTTGCGGTAAATGTAATATCTTGTTTTTTATATCTTGACTTTGAATCTATAATAAAGTTTTGAGTAATTAATTAAAATTACAGTTTATTAATATTTCCTATAATAATTTAATGGTACTCCGTAGGGTCTTAAATATCCCGTAAGTTGTATACTTATATCATTCTGTATTGAACTGTGACAATACCGAGCTAACTAATTGACTTTTCAAATCATGAATGTATGTGGCTCCATCATAACAGACTCTCAGCTTGTGTTGTACAGTGACCTTCTTTTGTGTTCATTTTAAAAAACAAACACTAAACTGGGTTTACGCAAAAAAAAAAAAAAAAAAATGGTCAGAAAACTTGTGACAGTTTTCTGTCAGCAGATTCAGTTCTGGTATGCATTCAACATGAATTATCTCACTGAAGGCTGTTAATAATTATTATTATATAGATAAAAATAATAAGAGACAAATATTGTACAAATACCAATAATAACAACGATTATTATTAATATGTGGCTCTGTCACACTCTCAGTGCAGTCATACATATTTATTTGCGATTATATGTATTTAAACAGTGATTGAAAATAAATAAATTATAATAAAACGTACCACAGGATGTCCAGGCCATTCCATACATGAAGATATTGAAACGAAAAATCCCCATTAATTGCAGGACAGCTGCTTTGGGTCAAACTTTAATTTCTTACAGCAGAAAACACAAGGCCTCTATTAATTATTTCAGTTTAGTATAGCAGTTAGATTTAGTGGTTTACTTTCAGGGTTACAAATGAGCATTTTATTTATTACTAGAATTTGGGAACACAAACTCTTCCGACATGGAAGCAGTACTAATAATAAAATACATGGAAAGGATTTTAGACATTATTCAACCTGAAGCGCAATACGGTGAGAAGTGTATACAGATAAAACAAGAGCAGAACAGTGCAAAAAGAAACCATATAAATAACAACGAAAAGATGTGATGTCATTGACATTGAAATAAAGATTAGTGCTGGGTAAAAAAAAAAACTGTATTAATATAAGTATTAAAATAAACCTATTTTGTTTGTTGGTATTTTTTCGGTCTCCACGTGTTACTCTAGGTGTTACATGCTCACCTGTCCCCCCGAAACAAGGTACCAGGTAGGAACAAAATATACTCTGAGGCATAAAATATTAAGTTATTTCACATAGACAAAAATAAACTCTTATTTGAGTGAGAATAAAATATATAAGGACTGATTTAATTCAGATCAGGCCTGTTGGTAGATTTTTATTTAATTTAATAACTTTTACAGTGGAATCACATAGTTCTATCACAAAATAGATTCAATAAGAGAATAATTAAAAAGTTAGGTCCAGAATTTTGTTTTGTTTTTACTATTATAAAGTATCTGTATTTATCATAAATTATCTGTATTTTACCAACGTAAATACTTCAAAGCTTCACGAGTTTACGAAACATCAGTTAATGAGCGGGAATTTTCAAATTTCTCTTATCCAATCACTGATTGGACGTGCCTCACGTGCTCACAGTTTGGACCAATCAGAGCTGCCCTCTCTCCGGCTCTGTCTTTATAAAGCACAGACAGTCTGTTACAGGAACAACAGTCAGTCGTGTTGAGTACAGAGAAGTAGAGTATCACTAAAGATGGCAAGAACCAAGCAGACCGCTCGGAAGTCCACCGGAGGTAAAGCCCCCAGGAAGCAGCTGGCCACCAAGGCTGCCCGCAAGAGCGCCCCGGCCACCGGCGGCGTCAAGAAGCCTCACCGCTACAGGCCCGGTACCGTGGCTCTGAGGGAGATCCGCCGCTACCAGAAATCCACCGAGCTGCTCATCCGCAAACTGCCCTTCCAGCGCTTGGTCAGGGAGATCGCTCAGGACTTCAAGACCGACCTGCGCTTCCAGAGCTCCGCTGTTATGGCTCTGCAGGAGTCCAGCGAGGCTTACCTGGTCGGGCTTTTTGAAGATACCAATCTCTGCGCCATCCACGCCAAGAGAGTCACCATCATGCCCAAAGACATTCAGCTGGCCAGACGCATCCGTGGAGAGAGAGCTTAGACTCCCCGAACACATCACAAACCAACCAACGGCTCTTTTAAGAGCCAAACAAGAATCTGGAAAAGTTATGATTCTGTATTAATCAATAATGGAATTTTATGTACTATTACGCGAGTTTTTAAATATTTGACAAGCTGTGTATTGAGACATTAAACTTTCACTGCATTACAAATGATTCTCAGCAGAAGTAGAAACTATGAACAAGAAATATTACAATAATCTTTGGCGCTCAACCACCACACAATATTGTACTTGAATTTCCATTTAATTCTTAATTTTCAAAAATTAACCATGTGCGGTGACTGGTCCTGTTTTATTTATCCTTTACATCACTGATTATAGTTTCTCCATGTAGTTTCTGTTATGTGCTGTTAACACTGTTGAGTAGTTATGAAGCATGTATTTTTTTTCCACGCAGTTTTTATTTTGTTTTGCGTTACACATTAAAGTGCAGGTACAAGTACAAGCGTGATTATACTCATCCAATTAATGATTTAAAATATATGATTCTTTCAATTGACATACACTGTACACATACACCATACATTTTATCCAAGCTCCTATTGTAGACACCACACTTTCCCAATACACTTACTGGGTGTTTTGCCTTTAGCACAGAATCTTTTTTTTATATGTATATTCTCCAGCTCTAAGGTTGAGGTCTGGTGGGAACAGATCAGAGTCCACAGATCAAGTGAAATATTTATCAATAAAATCACCATAATTTTATCCATCATATCCCCCCAGAATTTCTTAATCTTGTCGCATTCCCAGATCTGTGTATAAATGTTCATTTAACTTCATTGCATTTTAAACACACATCAGGTACGTCACTGTTGTCTCTATGAAATTTGACAGGGGTTATGTGGGTCTGCATTAAACAATTGTATTGGAGTTTCTTTGCCCTCAATCTAAATCCAGCATCCACTTTGCCTGGCTTGAATGAGACACTGCCTCATTGTACTTGCTAATGGTTCTACAGTTAGTTTGGGGAAAGCGGTGAACCCTGTGGATGTCCTCTTGTGATACTGAAGGTTTAGACGTTACATCATTTGTACCTCAGCTACAAGCTTAACATGTAATACTGTAATCCAACTACAGAATGAGTTTCCAGATGTGAATCAAGTGATGACATGAAAGAGTTAACACCATTCAGCTCTATCAGCGGCTTTTTCAGCACCAAGAGATAAAAGAGCCACATCCCTTTCTCCCTTATGTTGGTGGAGAATATTTATTATTTAAGCCTCACATTGTGAAACCATTGTCTTCCCTTTATAAAACCATTTTGATCATCCATCACAATGCTTGAAAGTACTCACTCCAACTTTTTTGCCAACATTTTGCCAAGGATTTTTGCGCCTGTGTTTATTAAACTTATAGGACTTCATTTTTCTACTTTGTCTTTGTTTACTGATATGCTCTGTGTCTTATTTTTTATATGGGCCCTTTTGCTGTTGCACTATCTAGAGTAACATGTAAATTTCCCCATTGGTGGGATGAAAGGTTCATTTTCTTCATCTAATAGAATAAAATCCAACAACTTGTATAAATATAGCACAAAAGAAAAAATAATTAAAATATTTGATTTTTCTAATCTGATACATGGGATGGATAATAGTTTCTACAATAGAAAACATTTTTCCATATGACATTTAGTCAATGAGACTACATTAAATTAAATTATTATTAATGATCTGAGTGACCCATTGAAAATACAGTAAGAATAAATTAGACATTTAATAAACATTAAATCAGGAATATAAAACTACATTTATACTCAATTGGCTTGTTCTTAATATCCACTATTTATTCTATTTTATTGTCATCAAGGTTCTGTGTTAACTGTTGACATGTATAGTGTCATTATTAGTATTAATACGACTTCCATCCCAATTCACATAATTTACATTTAGAATGTGACAAATGTATGAGGAAAACAAACAATATGATATAATTATAGCTGCATTCACTTCATATTCATCATGCAGTGAAAGTTAATTGGATTCAATAAAAAAGGTTAATACATGATGTTGCCATTTTGTGGGAGCTCATCTGAGGCAGATGGGCTGTGAGAGCCTTTGTGTCCTCAGAGTGTTAAATCTAAGTCTTTCAGATCGTAAAAACGATGATAGAAATATGGTTGTATTGTAGCTTTTGTGTTAAATAAAGACACAAGTTGTGTCAGTCAGTGTGGAGCTCAGCCAGTCATCTGTCCCGACATGAGTGTGTTTGCACATACAGAAAGAGCCTGTGTTAAATAAGTAAATGTTCACAGGAGTGGAGTGTTTTTCCTCTGGCTCTGTGAACAAACATGTCTTCTCACTGTCAAACTCTTCCGAGTGGCTTTCTGATGCATTTTAAAGCGTTTAGGAGAGAAATCAGGAGCAAAAGACACCAAGCGGAGCCTCCCTCAGCGGCAGACAGGACGGCTTTAAAGGTCTTCCAAACAGAATACACAAGAGTTTAGCGCTTCATTTGACCTGGATACAAAGAGAAACCCCTCTGCTCTCACTTCAATCTCATTTTACTGTTGACTTCTTCTTCCAGAGGACTATTTTATACATTAGTTAGTAAAGAGAAAACACAAGTGGAACAGTGTTCCTGAAGCTCCGGAGTGAAGCAGGCTGGGTTGAGTCTCCACGGTTCTCATGGTGTGTTTAAGTTCCTCTCTTGGCTGGGACTTTTCTATCAGTCTAATCACAGTCGAACGCATTGTGTGGACAGCGAAATGGCAGAAACCGCTCCAGCTCCCGCAGCACCAGCAGCAGCACCGGTTGATACGGCGAAAGCGCCGAAAAAGAAAACGGTGAAGCCCAGCAAGAGGACCACTCCCGGAGCCACTGAGCTCATCCTGAAGACGGTGGCCGAGTCCAAGGACCGTAAGGGCATTTCTTACGTGGCCCTCAAGAGGTCTTTGGTTGCTAAAGGCTACGATGTGGACCACAACTCTCTCTACGTCAAACGTGCCGTCAAGAAGCTGCTGGGCAGTGGAGCTCTTGTCCAGGTCAAAGGATCCGGAGTGAGCGGTTCCTTCAAGGCGGGTAAGACCGCCGACAAGCCTAAGAAGGTCACCAAGAAGGCCGATAAGAACAAGAAGCCGGTAGCTAAGAAAGCCTCCACCGCTGTTAAGAAGCCCAGACCGGCAAAGTCAACTCCCAAGAAGACAAAGACAACCACCGCAGCAAAGAAAACCTCCGTCAAAGCGGCTACTAAGAGTCCCAACAAGAAGACCGCAAAGAAGGCAGCTGCTACCAAGAAGAAGACCGTGAACCCCAAGAAGCCAGCAGCTAAGAAGCCTCCCAAATCCAAATCTCCTGTCAAGAAAACTGCAGCCAAGAAACCTGCAGTTAAGAAGGCATCAAAGAAACCAGCTGCTAAGAAACCAACAGCTAAGAAAACAGCTAAGAAGTAAAAAGAAATCTTTGCTTCAGCCACCAAACGGCTCTTTTAAGAGCCACCCAAACTATCTGTTAAGAGCTTTTCCTCACAGCTTCATTTCTTTTATTCTGATTATGTGGTCACTTAAATATGTCCAGAAGAACTGTAACTATTGCCGTCCCAAAAATTAAAATTCAACCATTCCAACTCTTATTAAAACCATATATTTGGCAGGATAGCTACTATACATAAATAAAATTATTCCTGAGTAATATATAACTACTTGTGGCTGAAATTCACTGAATGGGAGAGCAATAAGAAATAATCTATTCTGTAGTAATATAATAATTTCACTGCAGTCACTTTTATATGTAGTTAGTCTCGTTATCATGAGACCATGAAACTTCAAAATTCAAAAGTGAAAATCTACTTTCCCTTTATAATTTACCTTCACCTAGATGACTCAGAAGCTACACATACATAATTTGCGCAATGGTTTAAGTTGTCATTGTTGATTAAATTGTTTTCTGAGAGGTCAGGACGACTTATTTATCATTCAGATTAGTCAACTATTTATACACGTCTGAGGAGGTCAGGCTTGTAATTTAAATGACAAAGATTAGCAAACAATAATTAACCAACAAGCTGTACTCTTGTATGGAATTAATCAAGTAAGCTTATTCTCTTAATTTTTATATTAAAATACACGTTAACACTAAATTTACAGTGACAGTGATGTACAGTTTGAGTAAATCATCACTTATATAATAATAATAATAATAATAATGTTGCAAACAACAAAAACACATGTATAAAATATTTGGTTATTGTGATGACAGTTTTAATCGGACATTCAGGTCGTCACAGATACTGTAAAACCATACTGTAAGTACTGTACTGGCTAGATGACGCATACGTCTCTGATTGGCCGATCGTACCGCCTACCTGACCAATGAGCGAGCAGCTACGTGCTATATATTTCAGGCTGCCGCAGTCAGAGGGAATTCTGTTCTTATTAATACTAACTGATAAACGAATATGTCTGGAAGAGGAAAAACCGCCGGCAAGACCAAAGCTAAGTCCAAGAGTCGCTCTTCTCGTGCTGGACTTCAGTTCCCAGTAGGTCGTGTTCACAGATTGCTGAGGAAAGGTAACTATGCTCATCGTATTGGTGCTGGAGCCCCAGTATATCTGGCGGCAGTGCTGGAGTACCTGACTGCTGAGATCTTGGAGTTGGCTGGAAACGCCGCTCGGGACAACAAGAAGACCAGGATCATTCCTCGACATCTGCAGTTGGCTGTCCGCAACGACGAGGAGCTCAACAAACTGCTGGGTGGAGTGACCATCGCTCAGGGTGGAGTGTTGCCCAACATCCAGGCTGTGCTGCTGCCCAAGAAAACCGAGAAGGCCCAGAAGAGCAAGTAAATATTTGCTCCTTTATTTATCTATCCAAAGGCTCTTTTAAGAGCCACCCACTTCTCTAAAAGAGACAAGTTCTTAATTTACAAAAATGAAAACACGTCTGTTCTTGACCACATGGTTCACATATTAAAGATATGGGTTACTTAGTAGTGTATGTTATATACTCTGTAACATGCCCATAAACAAAAAAAAAAACCACCTGCCAAGAAATGCCCAACATTTTACTGCATATTTTACGTCTCTGTTCATCTGTCACACTGCATTTTTCTCACTAGAAGGCTCGAGTTCACTACGTCAATATTTAATGTACCAAGGCATTAAATTAAATACGTGGGTGTGTAAACCTATTCCGTTGAACTTGTTCTCAATATGATAAAAAATCTCTTTATCATCGGCATTGAAATATCAGTTTTACAGTGGTTTTATAACGAATATTTATATGAATTTAATTATCTGTTTAATCAGCTGGTAAACAGAAACTGGGTGGAAGTTTTGGACTCTTGGACTGAGTGTTATTAGTGTAACTATCATAGTTATGAAATCATGATGAGGATCCAATGTGCATCCGTAGATTCATATATATCATTTAAAATAATGACAATAATAATTATAATGATCCGACTGTACAACATTAAAAAAAGTATGTTTCAGGATGTAAGTCAAATGAAGTTATGGTTCCTGTTGTCTAATGGCGGAACGAAAACATGATAACATAAAATGCGTCACTTTATACAGTAGTTTCGTTTGATTTTGAAGGGGACTGTACTAACCGGAAATACCGCAGTTTATAAAAACATTAGGGGAAAGAGGCGGACTGAGCTGCCTGTCTTCAACTACGTCCTCTGTGCTCCTTTAACTCGTCCGCCCTGCTCAGCGGACACACCAGTTTCTCTACAGAACAGTCTAGTCTTTGACAGGAGGAGTGGGAGTGGTGGAGGAAAAGGAAAAGGAAAAGGAAAAGGCCAAGGCTAAGGCTAAGGCTAAGGCCAAGGCCAAGGCCAAGGCTAAGGCCAAGGCCAAGGCTAAGGCTAAGGCCAAGGCTAAGGCCAAGGCCAAGAAGCCTTTATTTATTTTTTTAGGTCTCACGTAAATAAACTGTAAGCTAATTATCTCTTTTCAATATTTCCCAACGCCCAGTTAGACAGCTGGCCACAATGTCTCCCCCTGGTTAGTAAACCTGAACAATATGTATCTAAGTTTGGACAATACTGGGTGAGATTGAGATAGACTGGAGATGGTGATCTCCCCAACTGTGATTATGTCGGTAAGACACTCCTCTTTGAGTCCTGTTGGATTAATGCCTCGGATGTATATTCTTTCATCACGCTGCCGAATAAGATACTTTGAACTGTGTTTCCTCCAGGAAGCTCTTCTGCGAAGATTCCTGGAGGTACAAGCGTCAAACAAGCCATAAAGTGGAAAGACTGGTCTGTTGAATCGTCAATTCAATTGGACATCACCACTTTAATTGTCAAATTTTGGACCGGTAGGGTGTCGGATATTGATTTATACCTGCGGGGGTATTGTGACATCTTACGCTCTAGTAAACCAGTGGACAGGTTTAGCATCTGGTATGGAGTACGGAGGTATAAAGCTAAACTCCGAACAGATGCCAAAGGAGAACAGATTACAATTCCCACCGCAATTCCCCTGGGTCCGTATAATGGCCGTATTATATATCCGGGCCAGTTAGTCGCATGCTTCACCTGTCATCACCTGTGCAACAACAGCAGCCGGGTCCATCAGCCCCACGAGAGCAGCAGCAGCCTCAGTCTGGTCCTTCACCAGCCCTGATGGAGCAACAGGAGCTTCTCGAGTTTTTAACTCCAACAATTAACGAGTCACATGAAGCACCCTTTGAAATAGTAAGAAGGAAGAGACGATTAAAGCAATCTTTTCATAAGGAAAATAAAAGGCTGGATGACAGGCTCTCACCACAGTCACCACCCTGATTTACGATGAGCGTCCTTAAAATTGCCACCTGGAACGCTCGTGGTATTTAATCAAGTTCTTTCTGTCATCAAAAAATTAATTATTTATTGAACACTGACTTTGATATTTTGTGCACCCAAGAACTGAGACTAAACACTCATGATGATGTTGAGGACGTCTGTAAAATGTGGCATAAAGGTAAAGCCTTTATATCAATAGGTGAAAATCTGGCTGACGGAGTGGACATATCTTTTAAAAGTAAAGACGTTGTTCTCATCAGGAGACGAGACATAATATCAGGGAAACTATTGATGATAGATTGTTCATATTGAGGTGAGAAATATGGAATCATAAATGTCTACACCGCTTCTGAGAGAGTCAACAAAGTCTATTTATTTAAAAGACTCAGAGAATTATTGTTTGTGGGTTATAAAATCATTTTAATACAGTTACTGAAGAAAATGACAGATGTAGCTCAGTTCAGTTTAAGTTGAGTGTCGAAGGTAAATATTTAAAGGAAATATGTAATGAAGCTAACTTGATAGATGTGTGTCGAGCTGTGAATCCCCTCGGGAAAGAATTTACAAGGTTTGACTCTAAAACCAAGAATTTATGTGTCACCACATTTCAAAGTAAATCAGTAAATAACTTTTCTGATCACCTCATTGTTAAAACATGTCTGACATTTGGCTCCTCAGTCAATCGAGGTTTCTGGAAATTAAACACACAATGTTTAAAAGACACAGATTTATTGATTGAATTGAAACAAGAAATACATAAAATAATAGAATTAAAAATAATGAACAAATCTGACATTAAATTATGGGAAATATTTAAAAATAGGATGAAAAACTTTTTTTAAATTTAAATGTAGAGAACTAAACAAAGTAAAGAATATAAAGTATGACACAATGAGACAATATGTTAATCTGAAACATATGAAACAAAAATCTAAAAAACTGAAGAAGACACTATGTCAAGTATTAAAAGACAAATTGATACATTTAACCATGAGTTATTATATAGTATCTATAGACAAGCAGATGTAGATGACAGAGGGAATTTAATTCATGCTATTCAATCAGGAAAAAAAACATATGCAAAGTAAAGTTATTAAAGTATCAAAAACAGAGAAGGGCTACTTGTTCATTATGAAAAACAAAAAAGAGAGGCAATTAAAGACTTGTGCATAGATTCACATGAAACAATAGATATAGACTCAGGATGTGTTAAGCTCCTATTGGAATCAATCCCGTCTTTCAGCTCCTTAAACTTCAATGACTTGACTGCAGAAATCAGAAAAGAGGAGGTGATGGAAGCAATCCAGCATATGAACACTGGCAAAAGCCCTGGTCCAGATGGACTCCCCACAGAGTTCTACCAACTTTATATAGACCATGTGGTGAACCTCCTCACCTCTATGTTCAATGAAGGCCTCAAAGACGACTGCATGGGGAATTCCTCTTATCTTTATTATTTAAAAAAGGAGACGAGACTGACCTGGACTATTACAGGCATATAACCATAGAATAGAATGCCTCTATTGTCACTATACACAAGTACAACAAGATTAAGAGCATTTCCATCAGTGCAAGCCTACACATAGAATAAAATCACCAAAAAGATAAAATGGATAAGTTATGTACACAGTATGAAAGAATAAGAAAGGTGCATGGTCAGTGTGATATTGCACATTTAAATAGTCCGTATTGCACAGCAGGCGGTTATGAGGTAGTCTGGGGGGGTTTGGGATGTCAGTGCATGTTTGAGTTCAGAGTGGTGATGGCTTTTGGAAAGAAACTGTTTTTTGGGTCTGTTTGTTTTGGTTCTGATGCACCTGTAGCACCTTCCTGAGGGCAACAGGTGAAACAGGGAGGAGCCAGGGTGGGAATTGTCCTTGATGATGTTTTTTGCCCTTTTAAGGCAGCAGGAGGTGTAAATGTCCATCAGGGAGGGGGCAGCCGATGATTTTCTGTGCTGTCTTAACAACCCTCTGAAGCCCCTTCGTGTCTGCCATGGTGCAGCTGCCGTACCACACTGTGATGCAGTAGGTCAGCAGGCTCTCAATGGACGAGCGATAGAAGGTCAGCAGCAGGGTGGGGTCCAAGTTGTGTTTCTTGAGGACCCTCAGGAGGTGTAGCCACTGCTGCGCCTTCTTGATGATCGCCTTGGTTTTTCTGTCAAGGAGATGTCGGAGGAGATGAGGATGCTGAGGAACCGGAAGGTGTGGACCCTCTCCACACACTCGCCGTTGATGTAGAGGAGGGCAAGTTCGGTGCTGAGCCCCCTAAAGTTGACAATGATCTCCTTCGTTTTCTTGGTGTTCAGAGCCAGGTTGTTTTCTGAACACCAGGCTGCCAACTTCAGGACCTCCCCTCTGTAGGCTGTCTCGTCTCCTCCTGAGATGAGTCCTACAGCTGTTGTGTCGTCGGCGAACTTCACGATGAGGTTGCTGCTGTGGGCCGGACGACAGTCATGGGTGTAGAGACAGTACAGGAGGAGGCTCAGCACACAGCCCTGTGGGGAGCCGATGCTCAGTGTCCGTGTGGAGGAGAGGTGGGGGCCGAGTCTCACAGTCTGGGGCCGGTTGGTAAGGAAGTCCTTTATCCAGGCACATGTGAGAGGGGGGAGGCCGAGGGTGTCCAGTTTGGTAATAAGAATGTCTGGAATGATTGTATTAAAGGCAGAGCTGAAATCCACGAAGAGCATTCGGACATAGCTCTGTTGCTGCTCCAGATGTGACAGCGCGGAGTGGAGAGCTACAGCGATGGCATCTTCAGTGGATCTGTTTGCACGATATGCAAACTGGTAGGTGTCGAAGTCTGGGGGGAGATAGTCCTGGATGTGCTGGAGGACCAGTCTCTCGAAGCACTTCGTGATTATCGGAGTGAGGGCCACAGGACGATAATCATTTGGAATCGTGGTGGGAGACTTCTTAGGTACTGAGATGATTGTGGCAGTTTTCAGACAGGGCGGGATGACTGCCTGGGCCAGCGAGAGGCTGAAGATTCTGGTGAAGATGAGGGTGAGCTGGAGGGCACACCATTATGAATACAGATTATAAAATATTAGCTAAAATAATTTCTAACAGATTAAATGTTACATTAGATCAAATAATAGAAAAAGAACAAACGTGCAATTAAAGGAAGATTAATGTGGGATAATTTCAGTATACTGAGGGAAATAAAAATAAATCGGGAAAAAAAAAGATTTCTATATAATTAATTTAGATCAGCGGAAAGCTTATGATTTTATTAGTAGGGAATATCTATGGGCAGTAATCCTGATAAATTTGCTGTCCTCTCAGTCCTGCTTTGTATATTTTAACCATAAAGCCACTTTTAACAATGATTCATTCTGAAAGGCTCATTTCAGGTACAAGGATAGGGCTCATACCCAAGATATGCAGATGATATCACTGTTATTATAAAAAGATGATGCTTTAACCAATATTCTTTGTTTATATGAATCAGCTTCAGGTGCCAAATTAAACAATAATCAAACAGAAGGAGTTTGGATTGGAATGGAGAGTAATAAACAAAATATAAATGTTAAAGTTAAGCAGGAAATGAAAATTTTGGGCTTAACTTTCTGTCATAGAGATAGTAGTGAGAGAAACTGGCAGAGTAAGCTATGTGAAGTCTAAGAGGACGTTAAAAAATGGGAAAACAAAGATACGAACTATAAAACAAGAGTTAACATGATAAAAACCTTCATTCTGTTCAAACTCCTCTTCCCTCCATCAAATAATATGATCATTAAATTAAATAAACAATGTGTTAACTTAGTCTGGGGTACAACCAGGGAGGTTACAAAAAGAGAATTATTGTATAGAAGCAGAGAATATGGGGGGTTGGGGGCTGTAGAGCTGGGAAGTAGACTCCTTATTGCCTTCATGAAGAACGTGTCCACCGCCATTTCCAGGAACGCTCTCTGGGTCGGTGATCTTTCCATGTGGAGGAAAAGAAGAGGCCGAGCCAGACGAGGCCCAGACTATAAGTTAATGTATGGAGATTTTACCCACCAATACCAACATTTAAAGATTGACTGGAAAGACTGGCCAAGTCAAGTGATTTTTAATAAAAGTAACAATTATAAATATGGTGGAGTGATAAAGTATAAATGTTTAACCGACAGTGAAGGTATAGATCTTATAAAAATATTAAAAAACAAAAATCTCCCAGAGAGCGTTCGGGATGTTCGTTGGCTCACCTCTGTCAACAGATTAGCTGTAAGAGCTGTTGTGTCATGGAGTTGTTATGTAACAACTAAAACCTGTCCCATGATTTACTGTAATGAAGATGAGACGCAGCAACACCTTCTTATGGACTGTTACCGAGCTCAGGAGGTCTGGTCCCAGCTGCAGGGTCTCAGCCTGGCACCTGAAGTCAGTTATAAATCAGTAATGTAATAAAGGAAAGAGAACTTTTTCAACTGATTATTAGTATTGTATGTGATAAACTGTGGATGGTCCTGAAACAGACAGTGATGGACAGCGATACTGTGGTGAAACATGTTTTAACTGACTTGAGAAGGAGGAGAACTCTAGATAAGATCTAATAAACTCAACCTTTAACCCCCTGCTACCACTCTGGATTTTTTTTTTCCAGAATGGACTAATTTAAAATTTTCTAATTAATGAATAGCAGTGATGTTGATGTTATGTAACTCGTAGCACAAGTGTGTATTCATTGTATATTGTGACTGTATACTGTAATTGATGCACTTCTATTTAATAAATTTGTACTAAAAAGAAAGAAAAGGAGGTAAAGGACTCGGTAAAGGGGGCGCTAAGCGTCACCGTAAAGTGCTCCGTGATAACATCCAGGGAATCACCAAACCCGCCATCCGCCGTCTGGCTCGTCGTGGCGGAATGAAGCGCATCTCCGGTCTCATCTACGAGGAGACCCGCGGTGTGCTCAAGGTCTTCTTGGAGAACGTCATCCGTGATGCCGTCACCTACACCGAGCACGCCAAGAGGAAGACGGTGACCGCCATGGATGTGGTGTACGCTCTAAAGAGACAGGGAAGAACTCTGTACGGCTTCGGAGGTTAAACACCAACACCTCAACAACAAGATACAACACAACGGCTCTTTTAAGAGCCACACACCGCATCTGGAAGAGAATGTTTCCTGTATTTTAGCTCTTACAATAATAACTATAAAACACAGGTCTGACGTTTTGTCATTACTGAATAAAACAATCAACGATCAGGAAATAAAGAGCAGTAAAAGTTACTGGTTCCTGGGGTGAAACTGGAAATGGAGAAAACTTTATCCCGAACCACATCAGCATTATGGTTGCTTTCCACAGTCGTTTTAATATTACATTTGTGCCTTTTGTTTGTCATTCGTCGAAATAACTGAACCTACCTAAACAAAAAAAAAAAAAAACAACACAATAGTGCACAACTCTATTTACTGAACATGCTTTGTGTGCGGCTGCAACTGACATACTATCAATCCAGACTAATTTCAAAATCTTTCACAAAATACTTATTTAGTCAGTCAGCTGCAATGCAAGCTGTTAAATAACTGCTGTTAACTTGTACTATGGAATTATAGTTCTTCCAGATTCTTGTTTGGCTCTTAAAAGAGCCGTTGGTTGGTTTGTGATGTGTTCGGGGAGTCTAAGCTCTCTCTCCACGGATGCGTCTGGCCAGCTGAATGTCTTTGGGCATGATGGTGACTCTCTTGGCGTGGATGGCGCAGAGATTGGTATCTTCAAAAAGCCCGACCAGGTAAGCCTCGCTGGACTCCTGCAGAGCCATAACAGCGGAGCTCTGGAAGCGCAGGTCGGTCTTGAAGTCCTGAGCGATCTCCCTAACCAAGCGCTGGAAGGGCAGCTTGCGGATGAGCAGCTCGGTGGATTTCTGATAGCGGCGGATCTCCCTCAGAGCCACGGTACCGGGCCTGTAGCGGTGAGGTTTCTTGACGCCGCCGGTGGCCGGGGCGCTTTTGCGGGCTGCCTTGGTGGCCAGCTGCTTCCTGGGGGCTTTACCTCCGGTGGACTTCCGAGCGGTCTGCTTGGTTCTTGCCATCTTTAGTGACACTCTACTTCTCTGTACTCAACACGACTGACTGTTGTTCCTGTAACAGACTGTCTGTGCTTTATAAAGACAGAGCCGGAGAGAGGGCAGCTCTGATTGGTCCAAACTGTGAGCACGTGAGGCACGTCCAATCAGTGATTGGATAAGAGAAATTTGAAAAATCCGGGGCAGTGTTCCAGAAAGCAGGTTAAGTGAAAACTCAAGAGTATGTTAATGCAGAATGAGGGAATGAGTTGAGTTTTTAGTTCCATAAAGAAGTCAGTAAACCTCTGAGTCAGTCACCATGACAACAGACTGTTTTCTGTCAGAAACCCTGAATTTATCCTTTTAGATGGAGGAAATGTGATTCACATGGAGGCTCAACACTTCAGTTTACATGTGCCATCATTCCACCACTAACATCTTTTTTTCACCCGACTCAATCATTTACCTCATCAACTTTCTCCAGCCACACATGAAATCTGACATCTCTCATCAGAGCAAATATATATATTTATTATCAGTGGCCTACATTTCATAATGAAATAGCCATTGAATGACAGGTTATTTACCAGGCATATATTTTCTCCATTTTCCCCTGTGAGATTACAGTGAAGTGGGGTTAAATGTTAAATAAAATGGACTAATGGATCAAACTTTTGTGTTGACTCTGGCAGTAATTTCCTCCCATGCTGCCTCTCTCTTCTTGGCAGCTGCAGTGGTTTTACTTTTTTGTAAAGATATTCTCATAACCAAGAACTCACTATAAAAATGAATGAGCAATTCCACTTCTACAGATGTAAAATGTGTTGATCTAGCCTTTTTTTCCTCTGGTTGCCATGGAGCTATGAATGGAGCTATCAGGGCTCCACTGATTCAAGCTGAATCTACTCAGACTTGATTGAACTGATTTAAA
Source organism: Synanceia verrucosa (assembly GCA_029721515.1). Classification (NCBI taxonomy): domain Eukaryota; kingdom Metazoa; phylum Chordata; class Actinopteri; order Perciformes; family Synanceiidae; genus Synanceia; species Synanceia verrucosa. Next base: position 19,051,134 of record CM056571.1, read on the forward strand.
TCAGCTGTAAAGTGGCTGCACTTTAAAGACACATCTTTTAAAGCCAACCTGCACTGAGGACATTAACATTGCGTGAGTTTGACTTAGTTTTGTTTGCAGTTTTTTTTGTTAATTAGTAAAACAAAAGTGTGATAAAAAATATTGAACAAAAGTAAGAACAGCATGCCCTTTATTATTGTTATACTCCTCACTATGTTCAGTTCACAGTTAAAACGAAAATAAGAATAAAATCTTGGAATGTTTAGTTTTATAACAGAATAAATCCATAAAATTGGACAATTATAAGGCTTCTGAACACTGAATACAAAAAGGGCTTACTTCTGTAAAATGATCGAGTATTGGCTTGATCTGTTTATATTTCTTTAACAACAGCGTCCACATGTAAACAAAACGGCATAAAAAACAAAAAAAAAAAAAAACATCTTCCGTAACCCAGGTAACAACACTGCTGTTCCATAAGCTGCCACACTAATATAATATATTATTATCTGCAGTGATACTACAGGCTGTGTCTGTGTGGATCACATAAAACACAAAAATCCACTCACCCTCCCACTGTGAGCATTAATACCGTTATTAAACAGGAAGTAGTTCTCTCAGAGGAAGGTGGTTGGCTCTTAAAAGAGCCGTTGGTTCAGGTCCAGGTTCGTTCATTTAGAGCTGGTGTACTTGGTCACAGCCTTGGTGCCTTCAGACACGGCGTGCTTGGCCAGCTCACCAGGCAGCAGCAGGCGGACAGCGGTCTGGATCTCCCTGGAAGTAATGGTGGATCTCTTGTTGTAGTGAGCCAGACGGGAGGCTTCACCAGCGATGCGTTCAAAGATGTCGCTCACAAAGGAGTTCATGATGCCCATGGCTTTGGAGGAGATGCCGGTGTCGGGGTGGACCTGCTTCATCACCTTGTAGATGTAGATGGCGTAGCTCTCCTTCCTGGGTCTCTTCCTCTTCCTGTCTTTTTTCCCAGCAGTCTTTGTCACTGCCTTCTTAGAGCCCTTCTTAGGAGCTGACTGTTTCGCAGGTTCAGGCATGATATCAACTGTGGTTCTTATTGACTGCAGTACAGTGGTGCACTTCTGCTACTTATATCCCGTACATGCAAATCAGGCTGTGCTGTCCCCGCCCCGTGATTGGTTGATTCCAGTGCATCAGTGAGTAACTATGCGGAAGTCTCTCCAGCATGTGACGTTTGTCTGGTTGAAGTGAAACTGAGCGACATTTTAATCAGATTTGTTCCTCTGCAGAAAAAAAAGGACGTTTGTATAAAAAAAAAAAACTAAGCTTTAATTAGCCTGTAACCATTTTAGATTACCCAAATACACATTCGAGTTCAACTAAATCCTACATTAACCATATAAATTCATTCCTGTAAATCTTAACCATAACGTATCAATACAGCTAAACGGCTAGCACACACCAGCAACACCACAGACGCTATCAAAGCGTAGCCCTTGGTCTACAGTGGCGCCATGACACTTTAAACACACACAACAACAGTTAAAACACTGAACAAAGCGTATGAGCTTACCTTTTCCGACACCAACGGTTTCGGAATACACAATACACTGGTCTTAAATAGCGCATCTGGTATTGAAAAACGTGTCAGACTATACGCTAATTGCCGTTGCTAATCTTTAAGCTAACAGGTGCAACTGCTTGCTCACATATTAGCTCCTTTACAGCATGCAACTGTTATTTTGGGAATATCTATTAATATGTATTTTTCTGTGTTGTTACAGTTTTTCAAAGACTCATTTGGTAAACTATCTTAAACGTCTCCCAGAGTCTATGAAGTTTTTGAATCTGTTTAACCGTTTGGACAGCTAGATAAGCTCCTAAGAAGACCAGCAAAGAAAATCGTGGTGGAGCACAGCTGCCGCCTAGTGGTTGTTACCGAAAAGTGTTTCACACTACTGAGAAATGCAGTAAAACTCGAATACAACAATGGGACTGTATCAGAGCTATTTGTGTCTGACATCGAAATAATTGAAAAGAATAACCAAAACAAAAACACTGTGACTAATAGGTGTTGTCCTAAAAAGGTTAATTGTCTACGAGGCATTCAATTATAGTTATTAAGAAATTACGTATGTATATACAGGAAACATTCTCTTCCAGATGCGATGTGTGGCTCTTAAAAGAGCCGTTGTGTTGTATCTTGTTGTTGAGGTGTTGGTGTTTAACCTCCGAAGCCGTACAGAGTCCTTCCCTGTCTCTTCAGGGCGTACACCACATCCATAGCGGTCACCGTCTTCCTCTTGGCGTGCTCGGTGTAGGTGACGGCATCACGGATGACGTTCTCCAAGAAGACCTTAAGCACACCGCGGGTCTCCTCGTAGATGAGACCGGAGATACGCTTCACTCCGCCACGACGAGCCAGACGGCGGATAGCGGGTTTGGTGATTCCCTGGATGTTATCACGGAGCACTTTACGGTGACGCTTAGCGCCTCCTTTACCGAGCCCTTTGCCTCCTTTTCCACGACCACTCATCCTGTCAGAGTCTAGGTTGTTCTGTAGTGGAACTGATGTGTGTTATGAGCAGAGCGGAAGAGTTAAAGGAGCACAGAGGACGTAGTTGAAGACAGGCAGCTCAGTTGAGCTCTGTTGCTTTTGTACCTTCAACCTACAACAGAAACTGATCCTTCACCACATAAACTATATTAACTTTAGCAGGGAATCACACGGTTTTAAATTGTGTATATATATATATATATATATATATATATATATATATATATATATATATATATATATATATATATTCTCAGTCTGTTTATTCTTAACTGTAATCAGAATTGCACTTCATAGTACTGTAATTTAACACCCACACTACCTGCAGTTACATTCGATCCATACTTAAATCAGAGTTTCTTTACACTGTGACATGCATTTGGACATTCAGACTGAACTATTCAGTACACTTTCTAAGTATGTCTTCAGTTTAATGGTCTTGGTGGTGAACATTGCATTAATGAACTTGTCAAAGCCTCCCACTTCATCATTAACACCACACTGTAATCATGAGCTCCAATTTATAAAACAACAGTTTTCTTATTAGTTAAGTGTCTCATGTCTCTTTTTTGGGCTGGTTAGCATTTCTTTTATTTTGTAGAAGAGTGATTTGTATTTATTACCTTACTTGGACATATTCCCTCTGTACTCTTCTGTATTTTTATGTTTTGGAGTGACACTGAAATAAATTTTATCTATCTAGTAGTCCAGCTGTCTGGTTTAATGTTTCTGCTGTTTCTGTTTTTGAGGAGCTGTTATTTAACACCGTTTGTTTCTGTGTTCTTGTCTGCAGACAATAAAGACTTGAAAAATAATAATAATAAAAAAAAAATCAAAAGCCTTTATTGTCATTATATGACAATACAGCAGTAAATAGTTGAAATATTAATGACAAATTGTGTCAAGTCTTCAGCCTCACTGTTACTCACTGATACTCCATATAGTGCTATCCATATAGTCTAAATGAGCTATTTAATTATACTATTCATTAGCCATTAGATAAGACAGTTTCCATCCACAGTAGGAAAAGTATTTCTATTCAATGATGTTGGTAGAAGCCAATAAAGATTATCCAGACACAGATGATAAAACATGTAAACTTGTAAGAAGAAGAATTTCTTTATTAATCCCTCAATGAGGGAAATTACACTTTTTCAATTTGTTATTATATTTTTTCAGTTTCAGTTTAGTCATGGCAGAAATCGCGCTAACTCCAGATCTGCTCTGAGTTCCTCCAGCAGCTCCAAAACGGAAAGGCTGGATAGGAAATGTTTCCTCATTCGTTCCAAAAATGTTCACCCGTCGTCTTCTTTTATCGTTTCAATGCGTCTTTCTTGCGACAATAACCACCGCAACCATGTGTGCGCAATTACGCATCCCATCCGTTTGCACCTCCCTTTGAGACGTAAATACAGACGCAGTTTCTATTGCAAAATTTCTGCTGGTTCGGGCGGGAGTTAAACTAAATAATTAACGCTAAATTAGTGAATTTATATTTCCCCTTCCCAGCACACGCACAAGTGCGCGCAAACGATCCGTATTGCACAGCAAATTTCTTGCAGTATATCGGAACTAAAGAACATAACCTTTGGTGCGCACTACTTGGCGTACAATGACCTTAAACGTCGTTAAATACATTGATCTGTAGTGGAGCCAGCCCTCGGTGTCTTAATCGTGTAAAAGAGGCATCCAGTTCTTTTATTCATGTTATATTCCGTTCATTCACTTACTCGCATGATGCAGCAGCTGACGTCATTGCTAGTTTTAAAGCCGCTCTTTCTACACGCGCATCGTTCGTTAATTCGACGTTCTGTGTGTCACATCCTATTGATCGGGTTAGGAGTGTGATCTGTTGGGGGAATTCAACATAAGGATCTTTCTCTTTCAGAGAAGTGGGTGGCTCTTAAAAGAGCCTTTGGATAGGTAAATCAAGGAGCAGATATTTATTTGCTCTTCTGGGCCTTCTCGGTCTTCTTGGGCAGCAGCACAGCCTGGATGTTGGGCAGCACTCCACCCTGAGCGATGGTCACTCCACCCAGCAGCTTGTTGAGCTCCTCATCATTGCGGACAGCCAGCTGTAAATGTCGAGGGATGATCCTGGTCTTCTTGTTGTCCCGAGCGGCGTTTCCGGCCAACTCCAAGATCTCAGCAGTCAGGTACTCCAGCACTGCTGCCAGGTATACTGGAGCTCCAGCACCAATACGATGAGCATAATTACCCTTCCTCAGGTGCCTGTGAACGCGACCCACTGGGAACTGAAGTCCAGCACGAGACGAACGAGTCTTGGCCTTCGCTCTGACCTTTCCGCCAGTTTTCCCTCTTCCAGACATGATGACACCTTTTTTAGAAGCTAATGAAAGCAGAATACTCACCAGCAGTAAAGCGCCGCTGATATAGTAACGTTCTGGTCACTCATTGGTCAGATGGGCGGCGCCCAACCAAGGCCCAATCAGAGACGTCTACGTCACCCAGCATGACAAGAGGACGCAGATGAAAATAGTTCAATATTAAGTAGAGGTTAATGGATGAAATTTAAAGAGACAGCAAAACAATAATCTAATATTTTTTTAAGAAATTCAAGTCTAAAATTAGTACCATGTGACCTTTAATAGACACAAACACCAGGATGGGCAGGAAATAATGCCATAATAATTATGAGCATGAGTAATAATGTCAACTCCGGCTTCCTCCCACCATCCAAAAACATGCATGGGGATTAGGTTAACTGGTTAATTTAAATTGACCGTAGGTGTGAATGTGAGTGTGAGTGGTTGTCTGTCTCTATGTGTCCTGTGATGAACTGGACACTTGTCCAGGGTGTACCCTGTCTTTCACCCTAAGACAGCTGGGATAGACTCCAGCCCCCCTGTGACCCTATGAGAGGATAAGAGGGAGAAGATGGATGGAATAAAAGTTAGAATGGTTGAATTATGATTTTGGGGATAGCAACAGTTTCAGTTCTTCTGGATGCTGTATAAATCTCTGCAGAGAACAGAGTAAAGAGTGTTTCACTGAACATAAATAAAAACTGTCCAGCAACTGTGCCAAGTGTAAATGTGTAGTATTTGCTAATAATAAGTAAGCATATTATTTAAGTGACCACATAATCAGAATAAAAGAAATGAAGCCTTGAGGAAAAGCTCTTAACAGATAGTTTGGGTGGCTCTTAAAAGAGCCGTTTGGTGGCTGAAGCAAAGATTTCTTTTTACTTCTTAGCTGTTTTCTTAGCTGTTGGTTTCTTAGCAGCTGGTTTCTTTGATGCCTTCTTAACTGCCGGTTTCTTGGCTGTAGTTTTCTTGACAGGAGATTTGGATTTGGGAGGCTTCTTAGCTGCTGGCTTCTTGGGGTTCACGGTCTTCTTCTTGGTAGCAGCTGCCTTCTTTGCGGTCTTCTTGTTGGGACTCTTAGTAGCCGCTTTGACGGAGGTTTTCTTTGCTGCGGTGGTTGTCTTTGACTTCTTAGGAGTTGACTTGGCTGGTCTGGGCTTCTTAACAGCGGTGGAGGCTTTCTTAGCTACCGGCTTCTTGTTCTTATCGGCCTTCTTGGTGACCTTCTTAGGCTTGTCGGCGGTCTTACCCGCCTTGAAGGAGCCGCTCACTCCGGATCCTTTGACCTGAACAAGAGCTCCGCTGCCCAGCAGCTTCTTGACGGCACGTTTGACGTAGAGAGAGTTGTGGTCCACATCGTAGCCTTTAGCGACCAAAGACCTCTTGAGGGCCACATAAGAAATGCCCTTACGGTCCTTGGACTCGGCCACCGTCCTCAGAATGAGCTCAGTGGCTCCCGGAGTGGTCCTCTTGTTGGGCTTCACCGTTTTCTTTTTCGGCGCTTTCGCCGTATCAACTGGTGCTGCTGCGGGAGCGGTTTCTGCCATTTCGCTGTCTATACAATGCGGTCGACTGTGATTAGACTGATGGAAAAGTCCCAGCCAAGGGAGGAACTTAAACACACCATGAGAACCGTGGAGACTCAACCCAGCCTGCTTCACTCCGGAGCTTCAGGAACACTGTTCCACTTGTGTTTTCTCTTTACTAACTAATGTATAAAATAGTCCTCTGGAAGAAGAAGTCAACAGTAAAATGAGATTGAAGTGAGAGCAGAGGGGTTTCTCTTTGTATCCAGGTCAAATGAAGCGCTAAACTCTTGTGTATTCTGTTTGGAAGACCTTTAAAGCCGTCCTGTCTGCCGCTGAGGGAGGCTCCGCTTGGTGTCTTTTGCTCCTGATTTCTCTCCTAAACGCTTTAAAATGCATCAGAAAGCCACTCGGAAGAGTTTGACAGTGAGAAGACATGTTTGTTCACAGAGCCAGAGGAAAAACACTCCACTCCTGTGAACATTTACTTATTTAACACAGGCTCTTTCTGTATGTGCAAACACACTCATGTCGGGACAGATGACTGGCTGAGCTCCACACTGACTGACACAACTTGTGTCTTTATTTAACACAAAAGTTACAATACAACCATATTTCTATCATCGTTTTTACGATCTGAAAGACTTAGATTTAACACTCTGAGGACACAAAGGCTCTCATCTGCCTCAGCAGCATTTCTTATCATTCATGTTCGAGAAAATAATTTTTAAAATAAAGGAATTAGAAACAGCTGGACAGAATGATTGATCCATTCTAATATCATACTCAGTACTCATATATTGTCTATAGAATAGAAAAGAATAGAATAGCATGGATATCATTTATTGATCCCAACCTGGGAAATTATGTTGCAGCAACAGCATGAGATGCAATCACAGTATTAAAAATCAGTATAAAAAACGAAAGTTACACTTCAAATATGAGACAGAAGAGCAGTATTAAAAAGTAGCCAAAATGTATATGCACATAAATAATTCTGACTTGTGTTGATATTCATAGTGTAAATAAACTCTAAGATGCAGTGCACTGAAGATGAATAATATGTAAAGCTGTGACAATTACGACTACAAACAGTGCACATGTGAAAATAAATCTATGGGTAATAACAATCCCAAATACATGAAAAACACTAAACACACTAAGCTAAAACTAATGTGGTTTAGTTAAATAAAATCATTACAACCTTACTGCAAGGGAAAGAAATTTGGGAAATAATTTTACAAATGTTTATGAAATGAAGAAGCACAGTATTAAAAGTATGAAATGTACATGCTGATAAATGATCATGAGTCATGGTGGAGATCATGTCATGTCATGGAGTACATTTTGTACCATAACATGTTCGTGATGTCTTGTGAAAATATGTTTTGAGGACTCTGACAATATAAATAAAACATAAAGTGTTTTCTCACTTGGTCACTTAAGGGCCTTCTTCTTTTTGATATGGTTTTTTTACTCACAGCCATCAGATAAATGCTTTTACATCATTATTAATTATTGTTTCTCTGCTGTGAAACTCTATTAATCAAAACCAAAACTATAGATTCATAATTGCTAATCACCTTTCATTGGAACAATGTCACAAAGTTGACACATATTTGACCTGAAAGAGAATATGTAATACACAATTTGTGGACAAATACATTTATAAATACACTTTCAATACCTACATATAATGGAGAATGCATCTCAAACTCATGTTCTGTAAAGATACCATACATGTGCGATAAATACTCAAGTATTACAAAGTTATTTAATGTTACCATAGCTAATATTTAATTTTAATTAACTGAACTTTTTAAATGAATGATAACAGGCCAGGCCACTTGAGCAGACTTGGTTTGCTGCAGTAAATCAGTTCATCTTATATTTTTATGTGTATTCACTTTTATGACAAAGATAAACTTTTAGAATAAGTGTGTTTAAGTGAATTCTGAAGGAGAATAAAACAAACGACAAACAAATGGACTATACATCTTAGTGTGTTTGCAGATACAAAACTAGCCACTCTTTCGCACAGATTTAATGGCATTACCTGGATGTTTTACTATGAGTTTTCAAACAAGTGTCTCCTCTCACAGTTTAATGTGATAGTGGACTTCTGGTGTATTTTAAAGCATTTAGGGGAGAAATTGCATGTAAAAAGTGCCTCAAACAGCAGCAGCTGGAGAGGTTTGAAGGCTTCCTTGGGCAAAATACAAACATATTCAAAGCCTAATTTGAGTCATACAGGAAGAGAAACTTCTTAACTATTAGTCTGATTCAATTTCAGACTTCATGGATTCTTCCAGATGTGTATTTTATGCAGTTTTGGCAAAGAGAAAACACAAACTGTCAGTAAGACATACTGAAGAGGAGGCAGGCTAGTTGAGTCTCCACGGTTCTCACGTGCTATTTAAATATTACTCTGAACGGGTCGGCCCCTTTTAGAACAAAATGGCGGACTCAGAGGTCGGTCCACCCGCTGCATCGGAGACGAAAACGACCAAACGGACTAAAAACTCCGGTCCTCGCGCGGATGAGCTCATCATGAGAGCGGTGGGCGCTTCCCGGGACCGGAAAGGAATGTCTTTCTACGTTATCAAGAAGGAGCTTTCCACCCAAGGCTATGACGTGGAATCCAACGGGTATCGTCTTAAACGCGCCATTGCCAAACTGGTGGACAGTGGAGAGCTGATCCGGACCAAAGGGTTCGGGGCGTGCGGGACCTTCAAGGTGAACAAGGCCAAGATGCTCGAGAAAAAGACGGTGGTCAAAGGCGAGCAGCCGGCCGCCATTAGCAAGCAAGCTAAGAAGAGTGCTGCGGCCAAGAAACCGGGAAAGGAAGTTGTCAAAGTAAAAGTCGCCCAAATAAAAGTAAAGTTAGAATGAAGGTTTGCTTTTTCCCGTCAAAATAAAAGGCTCTTCTAAGAGCCACCCAAAGGTTGCACTGGAGAGACATTTCCTCTTTTGTATTAATGTTCTGTAATTTGTGATCATGATGATGTCATTATGTCAGACTCTTAAGAAATAAGTGCACTTCATCATGTCATCACATCTGGATTCACTGCAGCAGTGATGGTATTAAAACACTTCCTGTGAGGGACACAGCAGCAGAGTCCTCTTCCTGTTAACTGGTTACCACTTATTTTAAACTGGGTAAGGTATAAAAAAAACATCAAATATTGCTTCAGATTATATAAAATATGATAATCCTTTATTCGTACCACAAATGGGAAATTTGCTACTGCAGCTGCTTCCTGCCATCAGCAATGAGACTTTTTAACATCACCATGATAACACAACTGGACTCTGTCTCTTTTTTTCAAACCAATTTGCACTGTTTTTTTATGTGTATTTTATACAACATTTATTTATTACATTTTGGTGTTAAATTACAATTTCTACTGAGTTATAAATACTTTTCTTTCTGTTTATGTAATACATAATATAAACATTTATTATTGATAATATTTGCTAAATACAATAAACAACGGCAAAGACAGAATATGTTATACAGTCATGGAAAAAATTATTAGACCACCCTTGTTTTCTTCAATTTCTTGTTAATTTTAATGCCTGGCTCAACTAAAGGTACATTTGTTTGGACAATTATAATGATAACAACAAAAATAGCTCATGAGAGTTTAATTTAAGAACTAAGGATTATTCACTTTCCATGGTTTTCTTGATAATAACCAAAATTACTTAAATTCTTACATCAATAGCTATGGCATTGTACCGCCAAAAACACTACTTTTAAGCATTCCATGTTTTCTTTTCTGTTTGCTTTAAACACATGATACACACAAGAGTTAATACTTGATTGCATAACCATTGTTTTTGATGACTGCAGCCATGCGTCTTGGCATGCTCTCCACCAGCTTCTGACATTGTTCTGCTGTCACAGCAGCCCATTCCTGTTGGACAAATTCAAACAAATTTTCTTTGTTTTTGGGCTTGTGGTTCTCCTTTTTGAGTTTGATGATTTTCCACAGGTTTTCAATTGGATTAAGATCTGGTGATTGAGCAGGCCAAGGCATGGTGCGAATGTTGTGGTTCTCCATCCAGGCTTTAACTGACCTTGCCGTGTGGCAAGGGGCATTGTCTTGTTGGAAAATCCAGTCATTGGAGGCAGAAAAGAGTTTTCCAGCTGATGGAAAAAGACTGTTTTCAAGGGTAGTCCTGTACTTGACCTGGTTCATTCGGCCTTCACACAATTGCATTTGCCCTGTTCCACTCAGACTGAAACAACCCCAGATCATGACTGATCTACCCCCATGTTTTACTGTAGGGGCAAGACAGTCTGGGTTGTAAGCTTCTCCAGGCTTCCTCCTAACCAGTAAGTTGGCTGGAGTGGGCATCAATTCAAAATTGGATTCATCACTGAAGAGAACCTTAGCCCAGTCATCAACAGTCCAATCCTTGTGGTCTCGAGCAAAGAGTAACCGGGCCTTCCTCTGCCTTTCATTGATGAAGGGCTTCTTGCGTGCTCTGTGTGACTTCAAACCAGCTTCAACAAGTCGGTTTCGAACTGTCCTTGCCGAGAAAGTCACATTTCTCGCCAGTGCCCACTCATTTTTAAGGTCCCTGGAGGTCTGACGACGATTCCTGACAAATGAACTGATGATTGCACGGTCATCTCGTGGGGTAGAAAGACGTTTCCTGCCACGGCCAGGAAGCAATATGGTAGTGCCATTAACAGCTTGTTTTATTTTGTTGTAATGAATGGCTGTCTTGGAGATCTTCAGTTTTTTCGCTACCTGTCTCTCACTCATGCCAATTTCCAGCAGTGCCAAGATGGCTGCCTTTGTTGCTTCACATAATTCTTTTGTTTTAGGCATTATGTGAGAGCTGACAACTTCTGAGTTGTGCTACGGCTTGAATGTAAGCAGGAAACCACTCTAGGCCTTTGCATGTGCAGTGCTGCTTGTGACATGAAATGGCCTCTTATATACCCTGGGAATCAATTAAGCTTAAGAATGTCAAATAGGACATAAAGTATTATGTGACCAGCTGCATTTTTTGTTGTGTTCATTGTATTATACGTTTAGTGGTACCAGATATTAGAATGAACAAGAAATTGAAGAAAACAAGGGTGGTCTAATAATTTTTTCCATGACTGTATAATAGAATAAATATTTACTTTATGTACTAAATAACAAAAGAAGAAAAATGTATTTTAATTGCAGGTGAAATGTTAGTTAAAACTCAGCTGTCACAACATTAAAACTCATGTCTATGTTTTTATATAAATATATATAGAAATAAAAGTTTTCAATACCACTTTTGATATCGAACATAGTCCTCTTGTCCAGGTGTTACGTCCCGGGGATGAAGGGAGGAAAACAAAGTAAAATTGTTCCAGGGATGAAATGAAAGAGAGAATCAGCTAACGGGTCAGGAATGATTATTTATTTTAAGAAAAAACACGAACTTAAAGGGACCCGAACTAATGACACTGGTCAAAAGTAAAATAAAACAGACCAGGATACAATAATGATTAAACTATTAAACACAAGACGCCCCTGTTCGGGAGGTAATAAACCACTGAAATCAAACAGCTCAAAACGCCACCACACCTGAGGGAGAGAACGACCACAGCCGTCCACCCTCTGTCCACACTCGGAAAGACACCAGAGAAAAACATCTAAACAAGACACCCACTGCTGCCACAAGATGCTGACTGCTTCCACCACTCACTGACTGACACTGTCTCCTCTCGCTTCTCCTCCAGCTTTTACCTGCAATCAGCTGATGAGCCGAGTGGAAACACCTGCTGATCAGGGGGAGGGGGGAAAACACCTGGAGGAGCAAATAAGAGAAAGAGAGACACACAACACAACACAGCGCTAGGGCCGTAACACCAGTCAATAATGTTTATGAGCCTTTTTTTTCTATTTCTAGTTTTCATCCATTGAATTTGAGGAAATTTTCTGTTTTCTTAAAGTCCTTCTTGATGATGATCATCTAACAAGTGAATCCTCTCAACACTTTTACTGTCAGTGATGAGAACAATAATCAACATTTAATGTAATTTACCGTTTTAACTGCTTTAATAATCACATCTCGTCACTTCGTCTCTGGGCCTACTGCTTCTTCTTCTTCTTCATGTGAAATACCTACCACTCTGTAGTTTGGTCTGGCTTGAAGCAGCTTTTCCTGGCTTTAGGGTGGGCACAGCGACCATTCAACCAGTTTGTTTTGTTGAATGGTTGTTTGCACATATGCAGTAGCCTGGAATATTCCGTCGCATGAGAAGGTAGGGTGGAGCAGTTGAAACGATCATGGATAGTTTAAGCATTTTGATGTAGATGTTTTTGTGATTTAAAACTAAAACAACATTAACTCAAAGAAATATTTGGGGGCCTGATGGTAAGACTCACTGTACAGGAAGGGACAGAGCAGACCTGATGGCAGGGGTGTCAAACATACGGCCCGAGGGCCAGAACCAGCCCACCACAGGGTCCTCTCCGGCCCACTGAATGACTGGATGTCTTTACTTCCACTTTTTCAATAAGATTGCATCCAGGTAATATCAGCTGAGACCCCCCATGGGTTGCTGTTGAAAAGAGTGGTGTCACTCTCTCCCAGCACTCCTTCTCTCTGCATCCATGCTGCAGTGAGTAACTTAAGTGTGCAGATTTGTTTGAAAATATGGGAACAAATTAAGAAGTATTGTAGATTACCGGACACTTCTTTTCATACCCCAGGTTGTCACACCCATGCATTCCCCCATCATTCTTAGATATGTCCTTTAAAAGCTGGAGGCTAAAAGGTATAGTTGCTTTGAAAGATTTGTATATTAACAAGTAATTTGCCTCATTTCCTCTGTTAAAAAATAAGTTCTCTCTTCCCGAAGGACATTTCTACAACACGCACAGATCAGGAAGGATGTTTGACAGTGTGTTCCTAAATGAGTCTCTCCCTGAAGAAAGACAGATTTATAAGCTTTTGCTGGGTCCATCTGAGCCCAAAAAACAGGTCTCAGCTTTTGTTAAAATAACAGGTGGATTGTACTACACATTCTTTGAAAAGTGTGTGGAAGGAGGAGCAGGGTATGTGGATTGGGAATGAGGTTTGGGAGGCAGGCCATAACAGAATCTGATGGTGTTCTACCAATGCAAGGCATCAATTAATTCAATTTAAGGTGATGCACAGGCTGCATTCTTCAAAAATTAAGTTGAACTGAATGTTTGCCACAATTTCTTCCTCGTGTGATCGATGTAAATCTGCACAGGGCTTTTTGGTGTGACATATTTAATGTATGGCTGTGTGTTTTCCCTCTCTCTATTAAACCACAGTGTTTCCATGTAAAGTGCTCTTATGTATGGAATGGTGATCGTGAAGAAAAGTCTACCTGTGGAAGTCAGATACTGTGCCTCTTTTAAGACCAGGATTACTGACCTTACTGGCATATTGCACATGGAGAAAGTCTGATGGAGTATGATGGACAGTCTTAACAAATTCTCTGGTAAATGGCAGCCATTTTTATTTCTGTTGTTTTTTTTGTCTGTTTATGCAAAGACAAACTTTGTTAGTGACGGAGCAGTGCAATTCATTACCTTGTTTAAACATGCCCTGTGTGTGGTTTTTTTTTTTGTTTCTCTGTCTTCTTGGTTTTTTATTTGTGTTCTTGTATTACAAATGTTGTATTATAAAAATACTGTTAAAAAACAGATTACATCCAGGCTGTGTGACATCCAGGCTGTGTGACACAACACTGACAAGAGAAGAGTTTTCAAGTAAACCAGAGCAGTTTCTCCAGTGTGTCGACTCCACCTTTCAGTGCTCAGTGAAGATAAAACTCACAGCATCTGTCAGACGATAAAATATACAAGAACTCAGGACAGAAAAGAGAAATGATTTGTTGGCAGGTTTGAGGACATCTCAGGCTGCTCATCATTTTGTTTGTAAAATGACTGTTTATTAGTTATTGAAATGTTCACCTTTGGGCTGAGTGTGGCCTATGAGTTAAAATTAGTTTGACATCCTCACTCATGTCTTTAGGAGTGGACGGACGCTGGTGAAGTCCTTCTAAGACACTGTGGAGGCATCATTTTAGGAGTGGTCTGCTGGGGACAGGAAGAGGCTGAACAGAATGGTGAGGAAGGCCAACTCTGTGCTGGGATGTCCTCTGGACCCTGTCCTCTCTGATGGACAACATGTCCCACCCTCTAACGCCACTGGAGAGCTCGTCTGGTGTCTCATGGAGAGACATCTCAGGTCTTTTCTTCGTGCAGTGGTCAGACTGGAGAACCAGCGGTGCTCATTGACACCACTACAGACATACTGTGCAATAAATGCAGTTTGATGTCACTGTTTTTAGTCTCTACATGTGTAAAACCTGCTGTTCATTTACAGTCTGACTTATTTCATTGACTCCAGCTTGTTTAAACATTTATACACAGTTACTTATTTATACATACAGTATATCACTGATCACTGTCACCTATTTATTGGTTATTTTTCTTGATGAAATGCAGTAAAATGATTGAAAAGAAAAGCAGTAAACCTGAACCATCTTGTTCACGTTGAACTGTAGTAGGACACAGACTTTTTATTTACTAGATGATTTTATTTTTCTCTTAAAATGTGATGTGTTTGTTGTGTCATGATGTCTGTTGAGTGGCTGTTATTTTTATTATTCTTATTTATTTTATAATGGGATTGCTGCACTAGAAATAAAGAACCTTAAACCATCAAAAAATACTTAAATAAAAACATCAATCAGTCAATTTCAATCAACAGACTGATATTATACCTATGTAAAGTTCTAGATTATTGAGTTTAATTTATTTTAAAACAACATACAAACATCTGTAAAATAAATGTAGTGAACTAAAAAGTACAAAGTGACATAAAAGAATTCAGTACTTACCGTTTCTGACTATACTTACCGTACTGTACCATAATATATTTTGTTACTATCTTAAATAAAGACAGCATTATGAATTATTAGTTAACCATATTATTACTCTTATTATCATTATTATTATTATTACTATTATGGGTTTACTTACCTATTGAACTGTAACTTTGTCTTTGCTTGTATAGTTTCTGTAGTTTTTTAATGTAGTTGGATGAGTGAATATAAAGTTTTTGATTTTTCTTTTAAATATGACTTGACTGTTGAATGAATTAGATGAAAACAAATGTAATTATTTCACAGTTTAAGTTTTGGCTTTTCATGGCTTTCATAATAGCAAAGAATATTCAGATCACAAAACCTTCCAAAACTTGTTCATTTTATATATTAAATAGACAAACAATACAAATAATCAGTAGGTTTTCCTTTCTGCTTTATTTTTTATGTATCACGTGCTCACAGTTTGGACCAATCAGAGCTGCCCTCTCTCCGGCTCTGTCTTTATAAAGCACAGACCCTCTGTTAGAAGAACAACAGTCAGTCGTGTTGAGTACAGAGAAGTAGAGTATCACTAAAGATGGCAAGAACCAAGCAGACCGCTCGGAAGTCCACCGGAGGTAAAGCCCCCAGGAAGCAGCTGGCCACCAAGGCAGCCCGCAAAAGCGCCCCGGCCACCGGCGGCGTCAAGAAACCTCACCGCTACAGGCCCGGTACCGTGGCTCTGAGGGAGATCCGCCGCTATCAGAAATCCACCGAGTTGCTCATCCGCAAGCTGCCCTTCCAGCGCTTGGTCAGGGAGATCGCTCAGGACTTCAAGACCGACCTGCGCTTCCAGAGCTCCGCTGTTATGGCTCTGCAGGAGTCCAGCGAGGCTTACCTGGTCGGGCTCTTTGAGGACACCAATCTCTGCGCCATCCACGCCAAGAGAGTCACCATCATGCCCAAAGACATTCAGCTGGCCAGACGCATCCGTGGAGAGAGAGCTTAGACTCCCCGAACACATCACAAACCAACCAACGGCTCTTTTAAGAGCCAAACAAGAATCTGGAAAAGTTATGATTCTGTATTAATTAATAATGGAGTTTTATATACTATTACGCGGGTTTTTAATATTTGACAAGCTGTGTATTGAGACATTAAACTTTCACTGCATTGCAAATGATTCCCAGCAGAAGTAGAAACTATTAACAAGAAATATTACAACAATCTTTGGCGCTCAACCACCACACAATATTGTACTTGAATTTCCACTTAATTCCTAATTTTCAAAAATTAACCATGTGCGGTGATTGGTCCTGTTTATTTATCCTTTACATCACTGATTATAGTTTCTCCATCTAGTCTCTGTTATGTGCTGTTAACACTGTTGAGTTGTTATGAAGCAATATTAAAACGACTGTGCAGAGCAACCATAATGCTGATGTGGTTCGGGATAAAGTTTTCTCCATTTCCAGTTTCACTCCGGGAACCAGTAACTTTTACTGCTCTTTATTTCCTGATCGTTGATTGTTTTATTCAGTAATGACAAAACGTCAGACCTGTGTTTTATAGTTATTGTAAGAGCTAAAATACAGGAAACATTCTCTTCCAGATGCGGTGTGTGGCTCTTAAAAGAGCCTTTGTGTTGTATCTTGTTGTTGAGGTGTTGGTGTTTAACCTCCGAAGCCGTACAGAGTTCTTCCCTGTCTCTTCAGAGCGTACACCACATCCATGGCGGTCACCGTCTTTCTCTTGGCGTGCTCGGTGTAGGTGACGGCATCACGGATGACGTTCTCCAAGAAGACCTTAAGCACACCGCGGGTCTCCTCGTAGATGAGACCGGAGATACGCTTCACTCCGCCACGGCGAGCCAGACGGCGGATAGCGGGTTTGGTGATTCCCTGGATGTTATCACGGAGCACTTTACGGTGACGCTTAGCGCCTCCTTTACCGAGCCCTTTGCCTCCTTTTCCGCGACCACTCATCCTGTCACAGTCTAGATTGTTCTGTAGAGAAACTGATGTGTGTCATGAGCACAGCAGAAGAGTTAAAGGAGCACAGAGGACGTAGTTGAAGACAGGCAACTCAGTCACTCTCTTTTCCCTCCTGAGCTCTGAACCTTTCGCCTTCACAATAAAATCACTTCTCTGTGTATATATTTTAAATACATTATATTTTCTTGGTGAAGACGTCTGAACTTAAAGCTCCACTGATGAGATGTTCCACCAGTGATGTGGCCTACAATTTCCAATACTGCACAAACCAGGTAGTGATTATGAAAATATTTTCAAATCTTCTGTGTATACTGTCTGACTATCGACTACTACAATTTGGAGTAGTAGGAGTGGAGGCCTTTGAAGACGTTTTCTCTTCTTAAAAACCTCTCACAGATGTCTTCTTGTTGTTTAATTTGCGGATCACAAACAGCTTAAAGGTGCATACCGCCACCCACTGTACAGGAGTGTGTAGTATCAGCCTTGTACTATGAAGAAAATTAAAGAGAGCCTCTCACCGTCCTCACTCCTTCACCTTCCCCCTCTGTTCCTAATATTCCCAAAAGACTCCACACAGGTGTCTGATGGTTGTGGGACTGCAGTCCCACGGATCGTCCCGTGTCTTGATGGACGACCACTTGGATCCTCCAGCTCATGGCTGTTAAAATGTTTTTGGGTCTACCACTTTATTTTTTTGCTCCATAATCTTCAGGATCTTTTCAGAAGTTAAAAAAACGGTCCTCCTGTATCTAACCTCAGCAGACACGCTGCTCGCTGCTGCAGCTCGTTCAAAGAGAAAAAGCTTTTTTTAGCCTCTGCGATCAGGAGGTCATGACAGTGTGGATACTTGACAGAAAATAACACTGAATCCACGTTTTTTAGACGACTTATGAAAACTCCTCGTTGAATTTATACTTTAATTCATTCTCTCAGTATAAATACTTTAAACTGTAACAGACATCATCATCATCATTATTATTATTATTATTAAACAGGAAGTAGTTCTCTCAGGGGAAAGTGGTTGGCTCTTAAAAGAGCCGTTGGTTCAGGTCCAGGTTCTGGTTCGTTCATTTGGAGCTGGTGTACTTGGTCACAGCCTTGGTGCCTTCAGACACGGCATGCTTGGCCAGCTCACCAGGCAGCAGCAGGCGGACAGCAGTCTGGATCTCCCTGGAGGTGATGGTGGATCTCTTGTTGTAGTGAGCCAGACGGGAGGCTTCACCAGCGATGCGTTCAAAGATGTCGCTCACAAAGGAGTTCATGATGCCCATGGCTTTGGAGGAGATGCCGGTGTCGGGGTGGACCTGCTTCATCACCTTGTAGATGTAGATGGCGTAGCTCTCCTTCCTGGGTCTCTTCCTCTTCCTGTCTTTTTTCCCAGCAGTCTTTGTCACTGCCTTCTTAGAGCCCTTCTTAGGAGCTGACTGTTTCGCAGGTTCAGGCATTCTGAAAAGTTTTCGTCTCACTGAGCAGAAAATTGCTAAGAAAGTTCACTGCTCCTTTTTGAACTCTGGAGATGCAAACAGAGCTGTGCTGTCACTCTAATTCTATTGGCTTGTTGGTCATGACGTAGATTCCTGCCATTTGATTGGTTGAAGAGAAGGAAAGCGTTTCACTGACAGGATATTGTTACAGTGTCCCACATTATGTGTGTTATGAAGCTTCTCTGGTGCTTTATTTCTGACAAACACCCGTTTCCTTCATCATTCAATCATTTCAGTATCTATCAGTGGCTCCATCTGGTGCATAAAATCTGACACTGGTAACTATTCCCAACTTCAAATTCACTCTCAAGCGATGCTGATTTTTCTGTTGTGTTATTTTCACTCAGGAATAAGACAAACATCAAGTAGCTATTGTCCTCTTTTCTATTTTTTTTTTTTTTTTATGATATTTTTGTCGCTCTCAACTGATTTGGTGTCACCACATGAATTTCTTTCAATGACTCCATAGAGGAATATTTTATATCCCTCAGCTTTACTCGCTCTATTATTATAAATTATCTTTGTTCATTCTTTCCATGTCGGTGGAAATAATTCTTTGTATAAATTTCCTGATCGAATAAATAGTTTTGCATTTAGTTTTGTTTCGTTTGAAGATATTTTACACTGATCGACATGAACTCAACCTGATCCAGAATCTCCTGTAGATCATAGACATGTTTTTTTTCTAATAAGTTACAGATTAATGTAAGTTTGATTGCTGACTGGGACTTTGGTATTTCTTATAAATAAACATGTGTGTCCTTTTCAGTTTGTTATATTAGTTTTATTACAGTATTATATGCTTTCTGGTCATCATTTAACATTTCTATAAATAATTTTGCTCCTTTTAGGACCTTAAACATTGAGCAGAAAGCATGTCATGATGTAATAAAACTAATATATATGTGTGTGACGCTCTTCACTGAGACACTTGGAGTTTGAAAAGCAGGAAATGTCTCCATCCAGTGGAAAAACCATGAAACGCAACAACAGCTGAGTTTGTTTCAGTTTATTTCTTAACTCTTCTGCATATGTTCTTAATAATTTAACAAACAGGATTGTTTTCTGTCAAAAACACAATGTAACATTAACGGGATGAGGTTTAACACTTCAACACAGAGAAACTTTTGGCTTTATTCAGACCAGTTTGGCAGCGTTGTTTTGAGGAGCAGCGTCGGTAAAAAGGGAAGTAAAGTCTGGAAACTACCTCCACTAACCAATGGAGGATCTGTTCAGTAAAAACCATGCACTTCAAAAATACACATACTCATACAAACAGTCACTTTTCAAGAACCATTACAAAATGTTCCATTCGACTGGAAATAAAAAGTATTTTGTGGATCACGAGCTCGTCTGTGCCTCAGACGGATCACAGATTTGACGTTGTGAGTAAAAATGTTTTCAAGACAAACCGACAAATATGTGGCTCCAGAAGCTTCATATTAAAACACCTTTAAAGGTGTGATCGAATCGTCGTCAAAGTAGAAGAAGAGTTTATAAATGTGCTTCCTGACTTTCTGAAATAATAAAATCTTACGGAGTAGATCAGTCTGTAGTTTATAAATACGCCAAACTGTCATGAATCAGGAAGTATAAAGAGCAACAAATGTCATCTAGTGAGGAAGTAGGGCTTGATTTCTTCCTTATTTAACCGTACTAAAGTTATTTCATTTTCATCGCTATCTAACCCCAAACCAAACATCTTTTCCAAAACCTAACCAGGTAGTTTTTGACCTACTGTTCGTACAATATACCACGTTTGGTGTGGCTAAATTATCGTATAGCTAATCTTTTCCTAACCCTAACCAATCCCTCTTGTTGTCTAAACTCAACTAAGTCTGTATTTTTTGAACATTAAATAGTTTGTTTTGTCTGACCAACTCTATATTTTCTGAACTATAACTATTTATTTTTATTTATTATTTTCATAAACCTAAATAGATTTTTTTAGTAAATCCAATGCAATCTTTTTTTTTTTTTGCGGTGGAGATTGGAGGCTGGAAATTTGTAGGAAAAAGTTTTTGTAATCTTTGTATGAGAATATAATGAATAATAAATTATCACATATAGGCATTTACATGCTTTTATTCTGAAACGCCAAACCGAACCCGTGATGCCTTCAGTGAGCCGTTTGATAGCAGAAGGTTGTTGGTGTGTTTGAGGACGCTGGTCTACACAGTACAGGGATAGCAGCTTCAAGGATACACAGAACACTTTTCACAACTGCAGAAAAACAGGACTGAAACAATAAAACAGGAAACGACTGTAAACGCTCAAATAGTGGCTCAAGTCTTCAGTGGAAAGAGGAAATTATTTGGAATAAATCCTCCTGGTTTTTTATTATACTTGATCATATTTCTCCTCCTTTGTTCCTGATCTGACTTGTTAAATAAATGTTTTTTTTTTCTCTGCTTCACATTAAAAGCCACCCAGTTGTGTCACTTCCCTTGAAAGTATTTTATTGTGAAAGATTTACAGGAACTTTATTGTTTTAATTGTATTACTAGCAGCTTTTTTTCTTTCATTTGTTTATTTTCTTCTCATTATCTTGTTGGAAAATCAACAGTAAATATTTCACATTTCCCTTATTTGTTTTTTCGCCAGTTCGTGAACGACGGCTAGCTTCAGTATACCAGATCTACTGGTAGCTA
Organism: Synanceia verrucosa; assembly: GCA_029721515.1. Taxonomy (NCBI): domain Eukaryota; kingdom Metazoa; phylum Chordata; class Actinopteri; order Perciformes; family Synanceiidae; genus Synanceia; species Synanceia verrucosa. The sequence goes on from CM056571.1 coordinate 19,072,473, forward strand.
AGCTAGGAGCAACATCCGCTAACAAGGCACGACTTCAATCATTAGAGGAGCTAACGCTGCGTTCATGTGGGTCATGTGGACAGATGATGTGGAAAATGTTTCAATTCTAAACGTCAGCGGCATCTTTCAAAGATGGCCGTACGCCTGTAGAGCAGTGTCATGTGAACGTCTCAGATGAGCCGTTTGTCGCCTTTAAATTAGAATAAATTCTTATTTATTTCTTTAATTTCTTACCTAAATGCAGCTGAAGCAGATTTCCACTCAACATCATACTTTAATGATGTCATTTCCTCTGTGGGTTATACTTCCTGTACTTCCTTTACTCCACTTTCAGTGCAGCGTAAATTATCTTAATTTATTTTCAAACTACTCTTTTCCAAACCCTAAGTAAACCTGACACAGTCCATATTTTCCTAACCCTAACTACAAACGCAGGATAAGATGTGGATGGAACATCCAGGAAAAAATATTACATTTACAAGACGGGCAACATTAAATCACGGCGTGTTTCACACAAGAAGATTTCAGATTACGAATCCAGAAGAACTTGGTGTTTTGGCTCAGACACCAACATGTGACATCAGTTTGTCTTCTCGCTGGAGTCGTCACTTCTTCAGCTTTTATTTGAGAACTTACAGTCTTTCCTCAAACTCACGCGTTCATCCATGGCGCTCTCTCTGATTGGTTGATATGTAGGAGGAAGTACAAAAGAACATCAAGAAGAACAGGCCACACAAAGGTAGAGATACGAAACAGCCCCTGAACGCACCACAGATACCAAAACATCCCACAGCGAGGACGAAAGACCCTGAACGCATCGTGCTGTTATCTGAGGCTATGGCTTTGGCTGGTCGGGGTGCAGTCAAGGAAAAAAAAAAGAACAAACTGGGACAAACTGAGCAACAAACCAAACGTCCTCTCTCCTGTAAAACATGATATTTTTTTTCTCATCTGTTCTTTCATCGTTTTAGAAAAATAGAAATCAGGAGAACATCGTTACAAAAATAAAAGTGAAAAGAGTTCGTCCAAAGTCCACATCCACAGGAGAGCTTCACAGAAACATGGACTGATATTGCACAGCGAGGGATTTTCTTCTGATACAAAGTAAATCACCAACACAACTCGTAGAAAAAAATTAAAAACAACATGTGAGGACGTCAAAATGATCAAAATTTGCATTTTTTGTTTTTTAAAATTCCAGAGAGACAAAGTGTGAACCCGATCCCAGACCGCCGACATCAGGAAGAAAAATCCTGTGAGTCCGAAGAAAAACAAGAAGAAGAAGAAGAAAAAGAAGCGAAAGCTTCCGAAGTTTCACCGGTGAAGTTTGGTTGAAGGCACAGGTTTCCAAAGAAGGACAGCAGTTTCCTGTGGTTTAGTGTCTGATGGAGGCCTTTCCTGATGACTCTCTGAGGACAAACAAACAAACAAACAATTGATTATTGTCTCGTTTCAAAAGGTAAAAACACTTAAAAACAACTTTTCTTTAAAATGCCAAATTTAAACAACTGAACTGGAGCCGTCATTATGTTTCTCACTTTTTAACATATTTAAACACTTTCAAACACTTGAATGAATATGTGCGTAATGTTGCTTTAGGAAAAACACAAACAGTGAACTTCTGCAGAAAATCATCAGAGCTGCAACGATTAATCGATTAGTCATCAGCAATTTATTTATTTTATTGAACCTTTATTTTACCAAGTAAGTCAATTGAGAAATGACATACAATGGCTGTATATATATATATGGTGTTAAAAAGTATGAAATATTGAACACTTCTCATATGTGTCCACTAGGCAGCGCTGCAGTATTTCTGCACTATTTCTCTGTTATGTTGAAGGTTTATTTCTGTTTCGTTGTTGTTGTTTTCAGAGGAGCTGCTCTGTTTTTGTTTACGTCTCACTTCCTCTTTATAATATCTGCAGGATGAACATTTTTAACTCCAAGAAACAAACCTGGTTTGTTTGTTTGTTTGTTTGTTTGTTTGCAGCAGCTTCTTGTTGTGATGCTGTTGTTGACAGTTGTTGACCTCTGCAGATGTAAATTGTACATTAAAATGAAAACAGTGACATTTGGCGTCCAGCAGTCTGGACTATTTTAAGCATGAAGTGTGTCGTGAGTTGTGCTGATGCAAAGCAGATTAAATGCACAAAGCTGTGCATGTGTGCTGCTTCATCTAAAGATGGAGAGCGAATAAATAAATATGCAGAGGAAGTGTGTGTGTGTGTGTGTGTGTGTGTGTGTGTGTGTTGGATCTGATGATTCACAGCTCGGGTTGTGAAACATCACGCCAACCTGGAGGGTGTTTTTTTTTTCTGTCAGATTAGAAAGTAGGAGAGTTTCTTTTTTTTTCATCACAAATTTGGATTTATTTGGGTTGCCACGGTAACCACTTTCTATACTGACCCTGACTCTCTCTTTAGAGCCACATATTTGTTAATAAAAATAACAACAAAACAAAAACAAAACTAAAATACATTCTTTTATGATTTATGAAGTTATTCTGATATTAATCTTTTATTAAATATGAAGTGTCTGGAGTCAAAAAGGTGACACTTATCCATCTGATCAGGTAAATGTAAATAATAATATAAAAATATACAATTAGACAAAGTTAAATAAGGAAACACTGAAACATATCATGAGAGAAATTAATCATAATATGATGGCTAATAATAAAAACTAATCTTTTATTTCATCAACCATCCACTTCAAACCTTTTATTTTATGAATCACTTTTAGGTGGCGTAAATAACTGTCTTCAGCTGCTCTCATGGCACACTTTAGTCTCTGTAACAAAAAAAAAATAAATAGTTTCTGTCATGGCAGAGTTCAGTAATGTATGTTTGTCTGTTGTATATTCCACAGAAATAAAATAAAATAAAATAAAATAAAATAAAAGAAGATTTCAGACACTGAGCAGAACACCTACGACACTCGTGTTTTTTAATCAATATTAAATGAATTTAACGTTTAAACTCTTTGGTTTGAATTAGATGACCAAAATAAATGTAAATGTAGAAATAAAACATCATGTCAGGTCGTTGTTATTTTCAGCACCAGAGAATGTACCTGTAAGACAGCCAGGTATCCCAGGACATTTAAGACGCTTTTATGCAGAAATATGAGGTGTTTTTCACCACAGACCTTTGGTGACCTCCGGATCACGCAGCTCCGCATTATGCACTTAATAACGGACTCCGTAAATCCCGGCAGGACTTAACTTGAGCCAAAGTGTTTTTGCAGCCATTAAACACAAACAGGAGTGCAGTTTAAAAAGGGAAATAAAATAAAAACACAGCAACACTCAGGCATCTAAAATCTGTTTTCACACCCAGCCCACATAATCCAGGGACGCTCTGGCTGCATTTTACATGTGACAGTGACGGGATGCTGGACACATCTGGAGGAAAATACCAGCGGTGGCTTAGTGGAGCCTAAATAAACAGAGATGATTGATCATATCACTTTGTTTTATCTTACAGGCTATAGAGAAACATAAATAAACAGGAAGTGAAAACCAGGTGCTTGTACTGCAGTGAATGCGCTGACACAGATCTGTGAGCAGCAGCCTGAAGCTTCATCAAAGTCAATCAATCAGGCGAGCTCTGCTCTGATTGGCCGGCCGGGATCACGTGACCTGGTCTCCCCTGTGACACTAACAGCAGCTCCGCTCTGATTACTACAAAGTGTCAGCATGTTGTCTATTTATATGTGAATGCTGGTTCATGCGTGGCTGAAGCTTCACATGGAGCAGAACGTGCCGGAAAAACACGACATGAACAGAGAGGGAAGCCTCCTCATGTGCGCATCAGGAAGCAGGACTGTCCTCTTTCAGCCCTTCAAAATAAAATAAAGCCATCCTCCAAACTGAGGGTTCAGATCCGGCTGTGGGACCAGGTCTCAGTGGTCTCAGTGGTCCACATCATCACATCAAGCTGCTCTGTGTGTCATCACACAGCATGTATGAACAAATATAGGAAAATAGCAGACAAAAAATGTAGAAAATATCCAAAATAATATCAGTAAAATGTATTATTTAAAAAATAGTAAATAATTATAAATAACTAAATATCTGAAAAAAATCTGTAAAATATCAGAAAAAAATATTAAGAAAATATACCAAATATCTTAATGAAAAAGCAGAAACAATATTATTTTTATCTGACAAAAAAGTGTAAAAATATCCAAAATAATATAAGTAAAATTTGTTTTAAAATAGTAAATAAATAATGATAAATGACTACATATCTGAAAAAATCTGTAAAATATCAGAAAAAATATTAAGAAAATATACCAAATATCTTAATCAAATAATATCCATAAACCTATTTAAAAACATTAGATAGATGTTAGATATATTAGAACAATATTAGTAAAACATCAGAGATAACAAATTAAATATAAGAAAAAATTGAGTAAAATATCAGTCAAAAAATGTATTAAAAGAAAAATCTTAAAATATCTTTAAAAATAGTAAAATATCAGAAAAACATCAGTAAAAAAAAACAAAAAATATAAGTTTGTTACTTTAAATACATTTTACTGCTGATATTTTTGTGCCATATGCAGCTATGAGCACTTTTACTGTTACTTGTTCCACCTCTGACTCCTTTGTTAAGAAGTTCTCATTGTTTACTCAGAGAAAGACATAAAGACGGAGGCTGTGAAGTTTCTGGGCTGTAATAGAGCAGATCTATACCATGTCATGTGCATCAGCTTCTTTCCTGTCAGTTAATTCAGAGACGAGACGCTTCGCGTCTCATCTGAGACATTTGAGGCTCATGAGGACCGACGGAGCTGAGGAGAGCCGCCTCAGTTTGACCTTTTGGTCAAAGTCAGTTTATTACCGCCGTCCGTCCTCTGCGTGAACCACAGATGAGGGTGGCGCTTCACGAAGGCCTCAGACCGAAGGCGGCTCGTCCGCCATTTCTGCAGCGTCTGATGAAGACGAAGGTCTGATGAAGACGAGCTGCTGGTCTCATATTTATCACATTTTATCTCAAGTACTGACATCTTTCTTCGAGATAATTCAAAGTTTGGACTGTAAAAAACACGAGTTCATTCATTTTAATCTGATTGATCATGTTCATCCGTCTCTCAGCTCTGTCTGACTTCCTGTTTCCGTCTCTCAGCTCTGTCTGACTTCCTGTTTCCGTCTCTCAGCTCTGTCTGACTTCCTGTTTCCGTCTCTCAGCTCTGTCTGACTTCCTGTTTCCGTCTCTCAGCTCTGTCTGACTTCCTGTTTCTGTCTCTCAGCTCTGTCTGACTTCCTGTTTCCGTCTCTCAGCTCTGTCTGACTTCCTGTTTCTGTCTCTCAGCTCTGTCTGACTTCCTGTTTCCGTCTCTCAGCTCTGTCTGACTTCCTGTTTCCGTCTCTCAGCTCTGAGCTCTTTGGTTCCTTAAAAATCTGGAAAAATACATTTTCATGTTTAAAAATGTCTCAGTAATTTCCTTAAACTCCTGCTCCCTGTAGTTTTTACTGAAGGAGGAAAAACACGTATATAATAAGCTGAAGATATATTTATTATTAGTGACTTGTTGGGGACTATTTTCAGCAGCGGATGAATCCACCTGTTCATAAGTGTTTAAGTGAAAAGATCTGTTTGCTCTAATGAGGAAATATTGTGACTATCACTTATTATTATCAAAGTCAGGTAAAGCTTTGAGTTACTACAACATAGCCACAAAAATATTAATGGAGCAAATAATGACTCAGCATTTAACAGACGTGTTTCAGTATTTAGCGTTGTGACTTCCTACAAAACACATTTGCTGATAAAAACATGCTTTATCAACATATTTTGTGGGTTTTGTAGTGTCATAATGAAGTGAGGTGTGTGGGCTGTTCAACATAAAATAAGTCACAGTTTAAAAAGTGAATATTAATAATGATAATATATAAGCTCATCACACATTTTCAGCCCCACCTGCTTGTTTAGACACAAACTTGAACCTTTTATTTTGAAGGATGGCCTCTTCCTGTGTCTCTTATTTATTTATTTCCTCGTATTACTCGGCTGACGTGTTTTCTGCAGAGATGTGAACGCTTGCTGCATCATGTAAACATGATGCTTTTATTTTGAAAAGATCTCCATGTGCCGACAGAAAAAAGACGGATCGCTCGATTACATTTATATAAATATATATATATATGAAATACAGGCGCATGTTTTCCTAAACCTAACTCTGCTGGTTATTTCACCACACAGATGATCAGGAGCAGAGCTGCTCTCTGAGTCTTCCTGATGTCACTTCTTCATCACTTTCATCCTCCGCTCTGTGGACACTTGATCACTGATCAATAGGAGCTTTAGCATCTGTCTGATTAGCTGCACTAGCATTAGCTTAGCTTGTAGCTGCTAGCTCTTCCTCTCCCTCACTTCCTATCCTGCTCCTCCTCTTCTCCTGCTGCTCCTGCTCCACCTCTCTCTCTCTTCCTCCTCTCCCTCTCCTTCTCTACCGCTCCTCCTCCTCCTGCTCCTCCCTTTTCTCTCTCTCGCTCCCTCTCCTCCTGCTCCTCCTCTTCCTCTCCCCCTTTTCTGCTCCTCCTGCTCTTTCACCTGATCCTCCTCTCTCACTCTCTTTCGCTCTCTCTCTCTTTTCCTCCTCTCCTGCTCCTCTTTCCCCTGCTCCTCTTCCTCTCCCTCTCCTCCTCCTCCTCCTCTCTTCCTCTCCTCCTCTCCTCCTCCTGTCCTCCTCCTCCTCCTCCTCTTCCTCTCCTCCTCTCCTCCTCCTCTCCTCCTCTCCTGCTCCTCCTCCTCCTCCTCTTCCTCTCCTCCTCCTCCTCTCCTCCTCTTCCTCTCCTCCTCTCTTCCTCTCCTGCTCCTCCTCCTCTTCCTCTCCTCCTCTCCTCCTCTCCTCCCCTCCTCCTCCTCTCCTCCTCTTCCTCTCCTCCTCTTCCTCCTCCTCCTCCTCCTCCTCCTCCTCTCCTCCTCCTCTCCTTCTCCTCTTCCTCTCCTCCCTCCTCCTCCTCTCTCCTCTCCTCCTCCTCCTCACCTCCTCTCCTCCTCTCCTCTCCTCTCCTCCTCTCTCCTCTCTCCTCCTCCTCCTCTTCCTCCTCTCCTCTCCTCCTCTTCCTCTCCTCCTCTCTCCTCTCTCCTCCTCCTCCTCCTGCTGCTCTCTCTCTCTCTCTCTCTCGCTCCTTCTTCTCCTCCTCCTCTCTCCTCCTCCTCCTCCTGCTCCTCTCTCCTCCTCCTCTCTCCTCCTCCTCCTCCTCTCCTCCTCCTCCTCTCCTCCTCTTCCTCTCTCCTCCCTCCTCTCTTCCTCCCTCCTCCGCCTCTCCTCCTCCTCCTCTCCTCTCACTCCTCCTCCACCTCCTCCTCCTCCTCCTCCTCCTCCTCCTCCTCCTCCTCCTCCTCCTCCTCCTCTCTCTTCCTCCTCCTCCTCCTCTCCTCCTCTCTCCTCCTCTCTCCTCCTCCTCCTCCTCCTCCTCCTCTCCTCCTCTCCTCCTCTCCTCCTCCTCCTCCTCCTCCTCTCCTCCTCTCTCCTCTCTCTCCTCCTCCTCTCCTCCTCCTCCTCTCCACCTCCTCCTCCTCCTCCTCTCTCTCTCTCCTCCTCGCTCTCCTCTTTCTCCCCCCTCTCCTTCTCCTCTCTCTCCTCCCTCTCCTCCTCCTCCTCCTTCCTCTCCTCCTCCCTCTCCTCCTCCTCCTCCTCCTCCTCCTCTCCTCCTCCCCTCCTCCTCCTCCTCCTCCTCCTCTCTCCTCCTCCTCCTCCTCTCCTCCTCCTCCTCCTCCTCCTCTCTCTCCTCCTCCTCCCTCCTCCTCCTCCTCCCTCCTCCCTCCTCCTCCTCTCTCCTCTCTCCCTCTACTCCTCCTCCTCCCTCCTCCTCTCTCCCCTCTCCTCCTCCTCCTCTCTCCTCCCTCCTCTCCTCTCCTCCTCCTCCCTCTCTCCTCCTCTCTCCCTCTCCTCCTCTCCTCCTCCTCTCCTCTCCTCCTCTCTCTCCTCCTCTCTCTCCTCCTCCCTTCCTCCTCCTCCTCCCTCCTCCTCTCTCCTCCTCCTCCTCCTCCTCTCTCTCCTCTCTTCCTCTCTCCTCCTCTCCTCCTCTCCTCCTCTTCCTCTCCTCCTCCTCTCCTTCTCCTCTTCCTCTCCTCCTCCTCCTCCTCTCCTCCTCCTCTCCTCCTCCTCCTCCTCTTCCTCTCCTCCTCTCCTCCTCTTCCTCTCCTCCTCCTCTTCCTCTCCTCCTCTCCTCCGCTCTTCCTCTCCTGCTCCTCCTCCTCTTCCTCTCCTCCTCCTCTCCTCCTCCTCTTCCTCTCCTCCTCCTCTCCTCCCCTCCTCCTCCTCTCCTCCTCTTCCTCTTCCTCCTCTCTTCCTCCTCTCCTCCTCCTCTCCTTCTCCTCTTCCTCTCCTCCTCCTCCTCCTCTCCTCCTCTTCCTCCTCTCCTCCTCCTCTCCTTCTCCTCTTCCTCTCCTCCTCCTCTTCCTCTCCTCCTCTTCCTCCTCTCCTCCTCCTCTCCTTCTCCTCTTCCTCTCCTTCTCCTCCTCCTCTCCTTCTCCTCTTCCTCTCCTCCTCCTCTCCTCCTCTCCTGCCCCTGGCAGACACTTTGCTTGCTGCTCTCAGATCAGATGATGCAGAAGTGATGAAGCAGTCGTTCATGTGGAAACTCTGCGTTCAGTCAGTCTGCTTAGATAACGTCCTCTGAAGCCTCGTTGTTTGCTTGTTTTCTGCTTATTTCGTTTATTTCTCTCCTCTCAGAACAAGCAAACAGTCAGAAATGATTTTATTTACTGAAGTCACCGCCCTCTGAGCAGTTCAGGAGCTTATTATTTTGATATTCAGGAGCATCATTACCTCCCTTAAAAACATTATTGTTTTGAAAATTATTTCATTGAACATGTGTCCACTGCAGCTGATCCCAGGCAGGAGGTTATTTTCTGAAGCTAACCCTGTAGTTCTGTTTAAACTCTATTTCAGAGGCACCTCAGACCAGTTTCTGAGCCTCGTTAGGAATCAGCTTATTTTCATCTCACATATGTGGTGTTTGTTAATCACAGAGATGCTCGTCAGGATGAGTCAAAAGTGGAGGTGATGCTGAGGCGTTTGTGTGTGAAGCTCTGTTCGATTTATCCAGGAAGGAGCTGGAGAGGAGTTAATTAGCATTCTCGGCAGAGTTTACGTGTATTTGATTAATTCGGCTCCTCGCAATGCTTTCCATTTTAAAGATAACCGCTCTTCTCCCTGAGGCCAAACAATTAGCTTACGTAAGCTCATCTGAGTCTTACATTTCCATGTCACAGACCTCGAGCCAGCTGAGCAGCTCGGCTGAAAACCCTTAATTATGGCACGCCGATGATGAGGCAACCGTTTTCTGTTGGCTCGTGCTCTCACAGCTCCAGTTAATGACCTGGTGCAGCCTAGGTTTAAAATAAACTACGGCAGGACGTGGGGCAGCTTCCATACGTCCACTTTACATAAGTGTGATGTTCAGGGTCTACTGTGGTGTGTTCAGGGTCTACTGTGGTGTGTTTTAATTGATTCCTCTTATTTCACGCAGCGCTCACTTTAACGTTCAGCGTTTCCTGTTTTATTCTCGTCTCCTCAGATCTTCATCATCTCTGTGTTTCTGCTTTGTCCTGATTAGCTTCACCTGCCCATCCTTCACCTCACCTGCTCACCTGTTCTCAGGCAGTTAATCACTGTAAACTGTCAGTTCTCTGCTCCTCAATTGGATTTTAACTTTATTTTGACAGTAAATCTCTGAACTCTTCCTGTATTTCCTGACACCACAAGAGGAAATTAAACAAACGATTAAAAACATTTAGAAATATTGCAAATATCAAGAAAGAACCATAAAGAAATACTCTCAAATATTTACAATATATAAGAATAAAAATCAAAAAGCCCTGCAGCTCTTTGTGAACTAATTAATTTAAAGGCTTCGTTTAAACTGGTTTCTTTTCACATTTCAGTATGTTTGAAGCTGTTTACTTAAATTTCTTTTGACTTTTTTGCATCTTCCTCCATTCAGGTGATTCATTCTTATGTCACATGACCCTTAAATCCTGCAGCGGAGATTAAAGTTAAAGTAAATGGACATTAAATCTGTTTACAGACCCCCCCTAAACCTTCAATATTATCTTATTACAAAAGAGTGTTTATGGTTAACATATCTCAATTATTTTTACCCCAAGTGGGGACAAACTTTACCTTTAATAGGGATTAATTAGACCATATAAAAAAAACTAAAATAGAAATACTTGTGCTCCAACATGAGAACTGTTTATAGCACACAAAAAACAAATCACTTAAATCTAATTAAATAAACTGTGAAGCAGGAAGTTAAAATGTGAGAATCTGACCTGACGTCAACATTCATTTATCTTTCTCTGAAAGATGACAGGAAGTTATCAAAGCTGACTGCTATTTTATATGAATGATTTCAAAACATTATGCTGCTTAACTAATCATTTTTTCAAATTAGAAACATTAAAATATTCCTCCAAAAGTACTGAAATTGTTTTACTAAAATTCTAAATTATTCTACAAATATTACTAAGGCTCATCATAGTGTGTACCTGACCCTTTTTCACCAATAAAAACATTTTTTTTTTTGGTTGGTTTTCCCCTCAGTTTCTGCTTCATGGTGACTCAGCTGTTGTTGATCAGACTGATTTCCTCCAGAGGAACACCTGAACGCATCACACTGACCTGAGCTTCACAGACAATAAATAGAGTGAACAAATATAAAAAGTAAAATACACTCGGCCTCATTCCTCAGTGAGCAGCAGTTAGCTCTGGCTCTGTGTTCATGTGTTAGCCGTGTTAGCTCTGGCTCTGTGTTCGTGTGTTAGCTGTGTTAGCTCTGGCTCTGTGTTCGTGTGTTAGCTGTGTTAGCTGTGTTAGCTCTGGCTCTGTGTTCATGTGTTAGCTCTGGCTCTGTGTTCATGTGTTAGCTCTGGCTCTGTGTTCGTGTGTTAGCTGTGTTAGCTCTGGCTCTGTGTTCATGTGTTAGCTGTGTTAGCTCTGGCTCTGTGTTCGTGTGTTAGCTCTGGCTCTGTGTTCATGTGTTAGCTCTGGCTCTGTGTTCGTGTGTTAGCTGTGTTAGCTCTGGCTCTGTGTTCATGTGTTAGCTCTGGCTCTGTGTTCATGTGTTAGCTCTGGCTCTGTGTTCATGTGTTAGCTGTGTTAGCTCTGGCTCTGTGTTCGTGTGTTAGCTGTGTTAGCTCTGGCTCTGTGTTCGTGTGTTAGCTCTGGCTCTGTGTTCATGTGTTAGCTCTGGCTCTGTGTTCATGTGTTAGCTGTGTTAGCTCTGGCTCTGTGTTCATGTGTTAGCTGTGTTAGCTCTGGCTCTGTGTTCATGTGTTAGCTCTGGCTCTGTGTTCATGTGTTAGCCGTGTTAGCTCTGGCTCTGTGTTCGTGTGTTAGCTGTGTTAGCTCTGGCTCTGTGTTCATGTGTTAGCTCTGGCTCTGTGTTCATGTGTTAGCTGTGTTAGCTCTGGCTCTGTGTTCATGTGTTAGCTGTGTTAGCACTGGCTCTGTGTTCGTGTGTTACCTGTGTTAGCTCTGGCTCTGTGTTCATGTGTTAGCTGTGTTAGCTCTGGCTCTGTGTTCATGTGTTAGCCGTGTTAGCACTGGCTCTGTGTTCATGTGTTAGCCGTGTTAGCACTGGCTCTGTGTTCATGTGTTAGCTGTGTTAGCTCTGGCTCTGTGTTCATGTGTTAGCTGTGTTAGCTCTGGCTCTGTGTTCATGTGTTAGCGGTGTTAGCTCTGGCTCTGTGTTCATGTGTTAGCGGTGTTAGCTCTGGCTCTGTGTTCATGTGTTAGCTCTGGCTCTGTGTTCATGTGTTAGCGGTGTTAGCTCTGGCTCTGTGTTCATGTGTTAGCTCTGGCTCTGTGTTCATGTGTTAGCTCTGGCTCTGTGTTCATGTGTTAGCTCTGGCTCTGTGTTCATGTGTTAGCCGTGTTAGCACTGGCTCTGTGTTCATGTGTTAGCTGTGTTAGCTCTGGCTCTGTGTTCATGTGTTAGCTGTGTTAGCTCTGGCTCTGTGTTCATGTGTTAGCGGTGTTAGCTCTGGCTCTGTGTTCATGTGTTAGCGGTGTTAGCTCTGGCTCTGTGTTCATGTGTTAGCTCTGGCTCTGTGTTCATGTGTTACCTCTGGCTCTGTGTTCATGTGTTAGCTGTGTTAGCACTGGCTCTGTGTTCATGTGTTAGCTGTGTTAGCACTGGCTCTGTGTTCATGTGTTAGCTTATATAACCTCCTCCTGCATCATCTCTCTCCTGCTTCCAGCGTTTTCCCAGCCGAGTGGTTCAAGGAGTCAGGAGCTGCAGAGAGGAGCTCACGCTAATCACCTCGCCCTCACAAATCACAGGAAGCGCTCGGCGGCCTCGTCTCTGGCTTCACATCGGCCCGTTGGTGCTAAACCCTCAGTTATCTGTCGTATTAATAGTCCATGTTTTAATAGCACTAATCAGGGCCGATGGGTTTGTCATTCGTGCTGCAGCGACTCCTCGGTTCCCTCGTGTCACACCAGGCATTAGACGCCCCCGGATTAAAAACGCATTCATGAGGACAGAAATAGAAACATGATAATGCATCACATGTAAACACTGTACACTTCTTATGCACATTTATTTATACGACCACGCCGAGTTTGCAGAGCGGTTTGGGATTAGTGGAGGAGACATTTCTTCGTCTCGGAGGGAAATGAGACGTCCGTCAATCTGACGGCCGTGACGAGTTTTTAATCTCAATCAAAGTTTGTTGGGAAGAAGTTTAAAATTCAGGCTCAGGCGTTCAAGGACTGACAACTAATTATACATTGGCAAAGAAATGGAAAAAGGATCTATCCTGCAGATAAATCCAGTTGTTCAGAGTGGACATGTGCAGAATAAATAAATTAATCACTGACTCTGTTTACATTCCCACTAATATTGTAAAGTAAATTTGACCTGTCTCTGTCTGGATAATCTGAAGTGACCTGAGATCATGAAGCTGCTTCATAAATATGATTCTGCACAAATTAGCCCTGAAACTGTTTCTCTGGATGTAAAAATGTAAATAGCTGGAGTTAGCTAGCGATGCTAGGCTAGGAACAGGAATAAATCTGACAATCAGTGCTAATAGTTTACTAAATTATTTGACATATCGTCATCCATGATGACAGCTAGCAGGGGAATAACAACACAGCTAAATCAAAGGAGAGCAGATGCTGATGTGTGCTGATGTCATTTTCAGATAAAACTGATTCAGAGTAGCATGTTCATTTCTCTAAAAGTCAGATGACATGAATAATAACGCAGGAATCGACAGTGATACGAGCTGTAGCAGGGTGAAGCGTTCCTCTGAGCTTCGGCTCCTGTTGGACGGCGTCCTGGAGCTCGAGGATAGTCAGCAAACATCCGGCTAATTGATGAGATAACGAGCGGTTCAGTTTAAACGACATGACCAAAAGTATGTGGACGGCCTGGTTTCACTCTTTAGTCCACATGTTGAGCTGCTGCAGGTCTGGACGCTCAGATAGACCTGAAAGTGAGGAACTTCGCTCATATTAGTCTGGTATTCAGACCACCTGCCGACAGGACTGCTTCCTAATTAACCAGCTCAGCCAATCAGGCTCTTGGATTAGGTTTTGAGAGCAGTGATCTGTCCTCCTTTTCTAGATCTTTCCTCACACTGACCCTCCTCATGTCATGATGGTGAACATTTGTCTCTGTTGGCCTCTATTAACACACATCTGTCAGGAATGAAAACGACAACCTGATAAATTTAAGCTGCAGCATGAGTCACTGCTTGTTTTCCTGCTGCAGCTCGCTGTTTGCTTTTAGCTGACAAACAAACAAACAAAGAGCAGAGGGTCAGTGGTGATCGTCACTGAGTGAATGAGATGAGACTGATGGACGATGCAGCTGACATGTTCATCAGCTTCTGGATGACTGAGTCCAGATGTTGCACCGCTGGCGGAGGTGAACGACGCTAAAAACGTTCCTCGTGCAAAAATCAACCGTCGTCATGATGATAAGGTCTGTGTACTGTAGCGAGCGGTAACTAATGAATAAACAACACGTTACGTAAACTGGATCAGAACTCCCAGAATTCACCAGGAATGATTAAAGCAGAAGTCTGAGACCAGTTTTAGATGCTGATGTTTGTGTTACAGTCCTTCAAATAATGTAAAGAAGATTTGACTGACGTGCCACCACAGATATTTTTGTTTCTATTTAATCTTTCATTAAAGGGCTGCTTGTAAAGAAAAGTAGATTTAATTTCCCCTCAACACAAACTCATGTTTCTGTCACGCCGAGCGTTGAAACGTTTGTCAGACAGACAGTGTTCAAGCTGCTGGATTCATATTTAAGCTGAAAACCAGTGAACGAACCCAGAATATTCAACACTGAAGACTTTCAGATTAAATCTGATTACTTCAAAGTTCAGACAAACCAACTTAAATCCACAAAGAACCGACCCAGAAGCCGAACCAAGTCCATGCAAACAGTTCAGATCGAAAAACACTTAGTTAAGTTAAGGGAAAACGGAACATAAAGTCAATAAAATTTGTTCAGAACGACTGAAAACTTTTTAACATTTCTTTAATAATCCCTTAAAACTGGAGGCTTTTGTGTTTACGTTAAGAAACATTTTCTGAAACTATCAAACGTCAGCGTTCGTCAGGACTGGAAGACAGCGGTGTTTCAAAATGTGCAGGTTTCTAGTGGTACTTTTTTTTTAATTTTTTATTTTCAGTTTTTATTTTTTTAATTTAATTTATTATTTACTTTGATTATGTAGAGATTTTTTTTTTCAAAAGTCATGCATAGTTTCTGAAATAATTTTATAATAATAATTATAAAATAATTCTGCAGTAAGAGCACTAAAAAAATATAAATTCAAGTTAGATAAATCAAATTTTCCTGTTTTCATTGCAACTGTCAACTGCAAAGAGATGAAAATATTAAAAACAGGCTTAAATATCGTCACTATTGGGCCTCCATATGTTCACTGTATTGAGGGCACAATCTGCTGATAATCATACTTAAACATGATAAATAATCACATTTAAACATGATAAATCATCAGATTTAAACATGATAAGTGATCATATTTTAAACATGATAAATTATCATATTTAAATATGATAAATCATCAGATTTAAACATGATAAATGATCATATTTAAATATGATAAATCATCAGATTTAAATATGATGAATGATCATATTTTAAAGACTGACCTGGGATCTGTGGTGTCTCCAGATGGTCTCTGCTCTGTCCTCTTTTCTTGGCTCTTTCCCTCAGTTTCATTGCCATAAAATGTCCTTTCTTTCTTTTTTTTAAAAAAGAAAAAGAGAAAAAAAATCAAAAATGTTTCAGCTGATCAGAAAACAAGGCTAAAACTCTCTGTAGGTCCTCTGGGAGCGAATCCACTCTCATTTCTAACAAAAATGAAAAGGGAAGTGCTTCACTTCTTTGACTGAACCTGAGTGTTTTTCTTTGTCTCTGTTAGAATCATAATCCCATTGATAACCAGCAGGCTTGTGGGGAATATGTACAACTCTTCAGCGTAAACATGATGACTAAATGCAGGGCAGGTGTACGAAAAAATAAAATTTGCACTACTGAATATGGAGTGTTTTATGTACAGGAGTCTGCTTGTTAATCCTCTGGATGTCAAGTAATTATTCCACGTGGTCCTTGATTATCTGCAGCTACATGTCCCACTTCAGTCCTTCCTGGGCCCCGTGGTGTCCTGCAGGGGCCCCTGTAAAGGGCCACAGTGTTGCATCACATGCACCGTGGTTTGTTCCTCACTTTTCTCCACTCACGGATGCGCTTAAACCAGATGAGGGGGATTAAAATGTGCTTTTTATAAATCGTCCCCGTCGCTCTTAAAACTTTTCAGGATTGCAATGTGTTGATCCTCCATGTGCAAAGACTTAAGAGCCCATTAGTGGGGTGACTCTAGACAACTATGGGCTTTAACAGTTTCTGGTTCACTGTTTTAAAGTGACGGGCTGCAGGCTACAGGTCCGTCTCCCGGGTGTCCAGGCAGAACGCGTAAAGGGATCGCTTGAAGTCCATGCTGCTGTTCGCTTTCATGTTCGCCTTCTCCACCGAACAAGCCGCCGCGTCGTTGTTCTCCGCGTCCTGCTGCGACTTGTTGGACGACTTGCTGCTCTTGCGCTTCAGCTCGGGACTCGCTCGGCCGCTGTTGGGCTCGTCCTTCAGGGAGGACTGGTCCTGGTCCGTCTCCCGGTGGTAGAAGTAGTTGAAGTTGGACACGATGACCGGAACCGGCAGCGCGATGGTGAGCACTCCGGCGATGGCGCACAGCGATCCCACGATCTTTCCCCCGACCGTCACCGGCCTCATGTCGCCGTAGCCCACGGTTGTCATGGTGACCACGGCCCACCAGAAGGCGTCCGGGATGCTGGAGAAGTGGGACTCCGGCTCGTCCGCCTCCGCGAAGTACACGGCGCTGGAGAAGAGGATGACCCCGATGAAGAGGAAGAAGATGAGCAGCCCCAGCTCCCGCATGCTGGCCTTGAGGGTCTGCCCCAGGATCTGGAGCCCCTTGGAGTGTCTGGAGAGCTTGAAGATGCGGAAGACCCGGACCAGGCGGATGACGCGCAGGATGGCCAGAGACATGGCCTGCTGGCCGTTCTGGTGCTCCTGGCCCTGCTGCTCCGCCAGCTCCGTGCCCACTGTGATGAAGTAAGGCATGATGGACATGATGTCGATGATGTTCATGACGGTCTTGGAGAATTCCGACTTGCTGGGGCACGCGAAGAAGCGCACGAACAGCTCGAAGGTGAACCAGATGACGCACGTGGTCTCTATGATGAAGAAGGGGTCGGTGAAGGTGAGGGACGGCCGGGGCGCCGTGCTGTTGTCCGGCCGGCTGCTGACCGGAAGCTCCCTCTCATCCCTGAACTCTGGCAGCGTCTCCAGGCAGAAGGTGATGATGGATATGGTGATGACAATCACAGACACGATGGCGATGCCCCGCGCCGGGCTGGAGCTCTCCGGGTACTCGAAGATGAGCCAGACCTGCTTCTGGAACTCGTTCTGGGGCAGCGGCTTCTCCTCCTCTTTGATGAAGCCTTCGTCCTCCCTGAACCTCTCCATAGCCTCCTCCCCCAGCTGATAAAACCTGATCTCGTCCGCGAACACGTCTATGGACACGTTCACGGGTCTCCTGATCTTCCCCCCTGACTGGTAGAAATACAGGATCCCGTCAAAGCTCGGCCTGTTGCGGTCGAAGAAGTATTCGTTCCGGAGCGGGTCGAAGTACTTAATCCTCTTGGCGGGGTCTCCCAGCAGGGTGTCAGGGAACTGGTTCAGGGTTCCCAGCTGAGTCTCGTAGCGGAGCCCGGCTATGTTGATAAGCACCCTCTCGTTGCTCTCCGTGTCCATGTCCATGTCCAGCATGTCCTCGTCGAACAGATGGGGACTGTGGTCCGCGCGTAAAAGCGCATCCATGGCGTTCTCGCTGCAGCTGAAAGTGTTGTTCATGTCGTTGATTTTCCAGGAGCTCTGCTGCTGCTGAGGGTGATGAGGATGATGAGGGTGAGGGTGAGGGTGATGATGAGGACTCCCCCGGGTGTTCAGCTCTTTACTGTAGTCCTCCCCGAGTCCACTTTGAACGAAGTGAGGGACACCCAGCGCGTTCCGGCAGCTCTCCTCGGCATTGTTGCCCCCTCCTCCTCCTCCACCACCACCTCCTCCTCCTGCTCCACCACCTCCACCTCCTCCTCCTCCACCACCAGCACCTCCTCCACTGCTCCCTTTAGCGCCTCCGTTCTCAAAACTCACCAAGGCTATCTCCATTCCGCAGCCATCCACAGTTAATGAGCGAGAGACGACGGAGACTTGTTGATCCGGACCGCGAGCATCCTCTCCGGGGTTCCAGAGGGAGTTGGTGGAGCGGGTCCGGGTCTGACGGGTCCGGGTCTCCTCTCTACATGGACACTGCTGCTGCTGCTGCTGTCGTTAAGGCTCTAAGCTGCTGCTGGATCAAGTAAATATTAAAACCAGCAGAGAAGAGGAGAGCGAGAGGACCCGGATGAGAGAGTAGGCTGTAATGATGATTCGTGACGTCAGAAGTGCTGCTCAGACCTTTCAGCTCTGAAAATGTCTGGATGAGAGACGAGCTGGGGGCGGGCACGCGCTCTGCTCATCCTCTGTGCGCGCACTGGCCAGATTTTTAATTTGGGGCACATGAGACATTTTACATTGAAGCTCCTGATTTATTCCTGTCACAGCGACTGACATGATGACAACTCTGTCAGTGCAGCATCACTCTTTTTCAAAACTGAAAATGCGTGCTGCCACCTGGATGGAAACAGTTGTAAAAATCATTTTAAAAGTATTTTTCATGTTAAATGTTGCTTGAATGTGCTCATTCAGGATTCTTGAACATTCCTACCCTTTAACATCAGTCTTATATAACACACACAAAGACCTGCTTCCACATGAGGACGTCCATGGACTCGTCTTTGTGTCTTTGTGTCCTCGGCTCCTCTGGACGGAGGTCGGGCCCCGGGGCCCCACTCTGCTGTTCATCCAGATGTTTCCTGCAGGCTGTGCTCCTTTCTTCACCTCCTCACATTAACTCATGCTTCTCTAAAGCCTTTTCCTGTTCTCTGGTGCTGCTCAGCAACTCTTTCACTCTCTGATATTATGGGCTGCATTTTTATTTTCAGCAGAAACATAAAGAAATATTTTGTTCTGAGAAATCCTGCAGTGCACAATTTCTTCAGATTACTGGAAGATGATGACTGGAGGTTTGAATCTGTTGATCAACCAGCCTTCACATTTATTACTGATCAGATACTTTGGTGAACAAAGGCTGAAGTACAAAAATGAGATGTTAGCAGATGTTTAAAGAAAAGTTTTTATTATTGCTACACATTCCAGCTGGACCCTCATTTGCTGAAAAATGTAATTCATAAAATGTCAAAGGTCAAAGTTTTACACTTTGAGGCCCAGTTTAAAAAAAACAGATTGTTTTCACAAACTCTTTTATCAGATTAGGAGATTAGGAAACGTATACACACTGGATAAATACACTTTTATCTCATCTTAGTGTTTTTTATCATCATTTGTTTTTTTAATTGCTTTTTACATAAATTTAAAAGAATCTTGTTTCTAATACGGTCGAATAACATCAGTAAAAAATCTAAATTTAGTTAGGATAAATCACATGTGGCAGCACTGATTCGTCTGTGCTGTGATTTGGGTGAACTGACCCTTTAACTGAGGACTGAAAGTGGCTCGTCTAAAGGACAGCAGGGGTGTGTTGCTTTCTAAAAGCAGAGAAGGTGACCTATTTAAAAGGTTAGTTTCTTAGCCCTGTGGCTGGATTAGGAAAACAAAGCACGAGCACTATATTTATCCGTTTCCTTATCTGATGTTGCAGCCTCATCACGATAAGAGCTGTGAGCATCTCTCCTGGATTACAGCCTCGTCCTCAGACCACCAATAAGAGCTCGTCCAGCTCGCTGTGCGACCGGCCGCTGGCAACGCTGCGATTTCACGCACTGGATACAGCCATTAGGGTGTTTCTACAATAAACTTTATATTATCTGTCACGCGGACGACAGTTTGAAAAAAGAGAAACAGGAAACTGCAGCTTGAAGCCAGGGAGGAGGACACAGGAGACAAGGAGACAAGGAGACAAGGGGATGAGAACAGACCAAATGCTGATATGTTTTTGTATGTTTTCCAGTCCAAACATTTAAAATAATTTCGTTGACATATTTCAGAGGCGTCTTGGTGCTATATGTATAGATGAAGCCAAAATATTTCAGATATGGGAGCTGCCATCTTGAGACTGTGACATCATTTGGAGCCAGGCTAGTGACATCTGAACATGCATCTATACAATCCTACAAGAGAGGATGTTTATTTGTAGGTTTTTGAGTGACACTGAGCTAAATTACAGCTCCCATATTATATGTTATCCCACTAATTACACAGCTCCATCAATCAGAAATCAATAATTTGACAGAGAAATGGCCTGAGACCAGAACCAGAGTCCATAGCATCTGACACTCTTTGCTCTTTAATCTCTCTGGTGTTTAATTCACAGTTTTCTCTTCTGGATCACGTCCCGTTTTTCTGAACGGTCGCGTCACATTGTGTCCCAGAAACAGTGCGTGAGAGTGGGAGACGAGGAGCTGAGTCCCAGTCTGTGGTGCTGGAGGTCTGGGAAACGGTAACCATAACAACAGGTAACCACTAACAACCAGCATCCATAACGACTGCAGCTCACAAATTAGCACTCTAATTACAGAGCTGCTGCTGCTGCTAACAACAGGCCTCAGCAACACAAATATACTGTATGCATATATATATATATATATATATATATATATATATATATATATATATATATATACTGTATATACTGTTTGTACAGGTGTATATTCTGCATGTATATATTTACATGGTATATAGAGTTATGTATATCTTATCACTGCTGCAGGAGGAAACACTAAGGGAGAATCACACCTCTCATCCTGTGTCCTTGGTGCTTGTCGTTGTTGTTGTTGTTGTTGTTTGCTCTGCTCTCTCTCTTCATCCCTTCAGCTTTCGGTCGGATTCAGTTTAGTTTCTGAATTTTTTGTTTTCATGGGTGCAAATATTTGCACCAGTCAGAGTATTGAAACATCATAACGTGATTACTTATGTTCTATTTTATCAATGTTCCTTTGTTTACAATATCTGTACTAAGCTGAGTTAGTGGTTTATCTCTATTTTCAGTCTTTATGCTAAACTAGCTGTTTCCATTGTTTACAGTCTTTATGCTACGCTAGCATCCAGCCATGAGAGTGGTGTCAACGACTTCAGGAAAACAGGAATAAATTGTTGTGTTCCTTTAAAGGAGTAGCTGTCAGCCATCAGATGTGTTTGTTGTTGTTGTTTGTTTGTTGTTGTTGGTACAGTAGCGGTAAAACGTCAGATTTTGGTGCATGCGAGGAAACGAGCGCCGCCACAGGGCTGACAGTAAGGCTGAGTCAGATTCGCTAACACCTGAGGGAGCCTCGCCAACCTCCCATCATGCATCTGTGCATGGCATGCACTCATGTGTGTTTGTGGGGGGGCGCCGTTATGAGTTTAAGAAGTCTTGACAGCAGATGCCTGCATAATAACACACAGGGAGGACATGTGCAAGCAGGAAAACCAAGGACACCACGTCATGCGTGCCACTCATTTAAAGACACAGCTTCCTGCCGCA
>CM056571.1:19098651-19136151 GCA_029721515.1 Synanceia verrucosa
AATGCCACTCATGTCCATGGCAATCTGTTATGAAAGATTATTATTATTATTATTAACAGGATGGTTACACTTCATCTCAGCTTCCACTGTGTTTTATTTTATTTAATTGAACCTTTATTTGACCAGAGCTGAGCTCACTGATATTAAACAAAACAGGATACAAACAAGAGAAGGTAAACAAAACAGAAGAACAAACAATAATAAATAATAAAGTGACAATTTAAAAAAATAAAAGTGTTTATGGTCTCAGCCTCAAGTCTTCATGTTCATTTAGTAAATTATGCCTTAGGACGCCTACCTGCTGATTGACAGGTCGTTACCATGGCAACGTCCAGTTTGGGTCCACGTTTTCATCTCTCAACTTTAACCCTTTCACAGTTTGTTAATTATAATATTTAAAACTCTATAAACTGTCTAATTCAGCACTGAGCTCCACTCTCTCATGCATGATGATCAGAAGCTTCACGTCCAAAAACACTGGAAAGAATTTAAAGTTAAATGAAACAACAGATTCAGCTGATGATTCACATGCTCGTTGGTTGAGAATCAACTCGTAAACTGAAGCCTCAGAATATGAGAATAAAAGCTGTGACACTACGATCCGTCTGTTATTTTTATTGTATTGTATTTGACTTATAAAAAGCTGCACCTCTGCTCTATTGTCTCCTTTATTTTATGCACTTATTTTCCTTTTTTTCTTTTTAAAAACTTATAAACTGCTGGCAGTTTTGTCATCATGTTTTCTGGGTCAGCTGATTGGGATTATTGCGGATGGGTTTCATCATGTTACATGAAACTGGAGCTGTCAGATAACTGTAGAGGTCGACATGAGAAGGAGAGCAACATGGAAATAGGGAAGTACTGCATTATTGAAGTACATTCACTTAGTTAATCTACACACAACATACAGTTCAACATTTTATATCTTACAAAACTGGATGAACATGCGTCTTCACAGGAAACTACTTGGTTAGGTTTAGGAAAAGATGGTGATTTGAGTTAAAATTACACAGGAAGAATGAGCAGTACAGAGGTTATCAAAATGATATTTAATAAAATGTTATCAAAAACTTTATTAAATAAAATGTTATAAAATAAAACATTATTAAATAAAACTTTAAGTAAAATGTTATAAAATAAAACATTATTAAATAAAACTTTATTAAATAAAATGTTATAAAATATAACATTATTAAATAAAATATTAGCAAATAAAACATTAAATAAAACTTTATTCAATAAAATGTTATAAAATAAAACATTATTAAATAAAACTTTAAGTAAAATGTTATAAAATAAAACATTATTAAATAAAACTTTATTCAATAAAATGTTATAAAATAAAACATTAAATAAAACTTTATTAAATAAAATGTTATAAAATAAAGCATTATTAAATAGAACTTTATTAAATAAAATGTTAGCAAATATGAAAGTCTCTTTCCACTTCCTGTGTCATGAATCTGTGCTCATCTGCTTTCATGCAGGAGCTCTTCAGATTCTTTTTATTTAGCCTGATTGGTCTGAAACTTGGAGTCAGGCTTTCACGTGGCAGAGGAAGATGTTTCAGTATTTTGGACCGGCTGCATGAACTATTTGTCCTCTCCGGTGTCCTTCTAGTGGACTAATTATCCCACCCAGCTGTTTTTAATTAAATAAAGTGCAGATGACCGTCCTCTCTGACGGACACTGAGCTGACACCCGTCCTCTCATTGTCCTGAACACCTTTGTTTTTGACGTATTGTTCACAGCCGGCTATTTTTAGCATCTTAAAAGGTCGTTGACTTCCAGTCTGAGCAGAGTGTCTGCTGTTGGACACAAAGGGCAGCGTGATGGAAATGATGGGGAGGTGAGCTTTAAAAGTGACTTTTCATGACGTGGTCTTCAGCGCAGAGATAAAAACAGCCTCTGAAACTCGGCCTCTGTGACGTCAGACCAACCGCTAAGTGGCTCTGCTTTGTTTTCCTGCTCGCTTTAACACACAAACACGTCGTCTCAGGTGATGAAATCAGCTGTCAGGTTTTGCACTTTGCACCTTGTGCATCATTCAGAGGCTGCTTTGTTTGCTATCAATCATTCAGGCTGCTTGTCCTGCTGCCAGGCTGCAAGCAGAGCAGCTGAAGGCTCCACACAGTCCAGCAACACTGATCAATGAACTGATCAACTGCACTGCAGCCAAGCTTCATGGGTCAAAACGCCTTTTATTCCTGGTCAATGAAAAAAATAAAAAAAAACATTTAAAAAAGAATAGAATCATTTTTATTTTTTTCTTTATTTATTTATTCCCTATTGAGGGAAATTTAATTCAAGTTCTAAGTAAGAAAAAATAAAATAAAAATAAAATACTAGAATAAGTTCTAATAATATAAATAATTATAAATATTTAATATTAATATATTTTCTAACAAAAAAAGAACTATAGCGATGAATGAAATACAATATTATAAGTATAGATTCATAAATTATGAAATATAAAGTACAGATTAGTGAATTTTTATTTATCTGTGATCATCTCCTCTGAACCACAATAAGAAATATGCATGACTATAAAGAAGGTCAAAGCCCACACAGCTGATTTTCATCCCTCTGCAGAAATAATTGACTAGTTTACTTGTTTGTCCACCACAGAGTGCACACACATACTTAAAAGTACACATATGACTTGTTTTGCTGTGACATGGTGTGCTCATAGCTCAAATGCATCATGAATATAAAACTATTTAATGCAGACAAAAAGGTGCGTACAGGAAGTTGCAGTATTTATCAATCAATATTAAAGTGAACTTGTTTAAATGGATCCAGTTCTTTATTTAATTTGTCAGTTTATTCAAGGAAAGCCTGTGTTTTTTAGAGATATTGTTGAATCATGTCGACCATTAAACAGATCCGTGAAGAGGCTGAAAAGGGAAAGTGACGTACAACTCCCAGCATGCCTTGCAGCAGGAGCTGAAGGGACTCGGTATCCCAGAGGGCATCGTTAGCTTCCATCCATCCATGTTGGTCGTTTCCTCCTCTCACATCAGATTAGCGGCGCTCAGAGGGGATTTGGGACGTTAAGGCGACCCTTCGACGGCCCATCATGCTTTGCACCAGTCATGTTAAAATGTGTCTCTATTTTAAGACAAATGGAAGACATGAGAGCACATCTGCACATTTATCGTTTACTGCACTCTGACGGTGTACTTTTACCACCTAACTGAGTTCAAACTGTGAGGAATCCTTCATTTAGCATGACGCTAATCATTTGAGCTAGCTTAGCACATTAGCAAACAAAGATGGTGGACAGTTATTGTTAGTTTTCCCCTGATTTTAAATTGTCTTTACTGTCTGCTTCTCTCTGTCTGCAGAAATAAAAATGAATAGTTCTTTTGAGGAAGGCTCAGAAATGTCTTTTTAAACACATCCTTCAAACTTTATCCTTCAGGTTTTTCACAGAAATCTGTGAACTGTTGCACACAAACTGAATTTCCTGAACACACCGTCGTCACTTTCTGATCGGCTGCAGCTGTTTGAGTTTCTCACAGTGAAAAATCATCTTGAGAAAAACTCCTTAACAAACTCCTTATCTGTCCTTTAGCCCACAGATCTGTGTCTGTGTGTCTTAATGAGAAGCTGAGTGATGTTTTCCTCCTGAAGCCTGATCTCTTCTTTCAAAAGTACACATGTGAATATTTTATAACCTCATCTGATCCAAGAAGGCAACAAGACACCAGACTGAGAGCAGCAGCTTCAGCACTGTGAGGACGACCTGCAGCTGTGGACACGTCTGAAGACACATCTTAACGATAACATCTTAAAGACATGTCTGAAGAAACGTCTCAAAGATTTCATCTTAAAGACGTGTCTGAAGAAATGTCTTAAAGAACTGTCTGAAGAAACATCTTAAAGAAATGTCTGAAGAAACGTCTTAAAGATACAGCTTAAAGACACGTCTTAAAGAAGCATCTTGAAGAAACATCTTAAAGAAATATTTTAAAGACACATCTCAGGAAACATCTTAAGAAACACCTTAAAGAGACATCTTAAAGACATGTCAAAAGAAACGTGTTAGAGACACGTCTTGAAGAACTTACCTGAGGAAAATGGTTCCTCAATGATTCTCAGACTCCAGGAGCTGCAGCGCTCTGTTTACTGACCGCTAATGCTAATGCTAATGCATTTCAGTGGTTGTTTGTTATTCTGGATTCACAGAAACAGAAGTGATTCCATCTAAAGGTGCATCTGAATAGAGTGAACACGCAAACACCAGAGAAACCTGGTCCTGGTCCTGGTCTGTCTTCAGACAGAGAGAGTCCATATGGACTCACATATCAGTGTCAGCACACAGGAAGTCATGAACTGTTTGTTCTCAGGCAGTCTGGGGTTCAGTGTTGAAGGCCTGGCTCAGCTCGGCTCGGCTCGGCCCCTCCTTCCTCTGTGCCTGAATACACTGATGGACGTTCAGGTCTGAGCTGGACCGCTGCAGTGGAAAATGAAACTGGAGGAGACGGTGAGGCTATTAGCTTAAAGCTACGTCTGTACGTCTGCTTTACAGCGCGAGGTGGTGCAGTGGCTGGATGTTAGTGAGAGTTTGGTTTCACTTTCACTTTTGTGCTGAACAGTGGCTCTTTATGTTGAACCTGGTGACCTGGTTTCATGAGCTTTGTACATACATTGTACATAGTTCTATCACATATTGTACATAGTTCTATCATATATATTTTATTACTGCTTATGCACTTCTGGTTGGATGTGATCTGCATTTCGTTGCCTTGTACCTGTGCATTGACAATAAATCTGAATCTAATGAGTTAACTTCAAACTCGTTCGCTGGTTTCTCTTCAGCGTCCACACTGAACACCTTCTGTCTGTAGAAACCTCTCAGTATCTGCTAGAACCTTCTGTTTCTCTGGTGTCCACCCACACTAACCTGACACACTGTCTGCCCCAGGCTCCACACACACACACACACACACACACACACACACACACAGTATGTTGCAGTGGTGTGTAGCCTCAGAATGATTCATGCGGTAAGAAAACAGCGTCTTATAAAAACTGTTAGCATCAGTGTAAAAAAGCAGCAGAGTGGATTTATGGGTCTGTTGACGGATCAGTGTTAGCCTAGCTTAGCACAAAGACTGGATGTAGCCTAGCTTAGCACAAAGACTGGATGTAGCCTAGCACCATCAGAGGCGAACATGACATCATCCTCCTGCTCATGGACGTTCAATATTAAAGGTCTTTATTTTTAATGGTGCATTCGGCTTCTGACATTGAGCTACCTAAACCTAAATACACCCAGTTTAGTGGCTGCGTGAAAACGGCTTTTTTTTTTTGTGCTCAAACACTAAAATAAACTTCAACATACTCCTGACCTCATCACAGTGCAGGGTGCACCTACCTGTGTGTTTTCTGAAATAAATTTAAATTTACCCTTTGCTGCTAAAGATTTATCTTATCTTACATCATTTACCTTAATTTTCCATTTATTTACGGTTATTTTCCTTAACTTCCATTGTTTTTCCATTGACTTGTGTTTTCTCGCCTTCTCTCTTCTTATTAAACTTTAGGTAATTAAACTCTCTTCTTTCTCTCTTTCTTCTGATATTTATTCTCTCTCTCTCTCTCTGTCCGTCCATCTTCTTTTCTTCCTCTTATTGTCGACATCGATCAGCTGCTTCACATGCCGGTCTATTTTAGAGAGGTCACATCTCCACCATGTGTTTGCTCCCTCAGTTTGACTTTGCTTCGGTCGACCCAAACAGGAAGTAGAAGTAAAACACGACACCTTATGAATATTTCACACCTTTAAATAAATAGTCTGATTTAAAACCCGAACAGTGAAATGCAGTCAGTAAGGAGCAGACAGCAGAGTCACGTCTTTGAAAATTTATTGAGCCAGTTGTAATATGATGAGATCATGGACATGACTAACCTTGCATAAGTTACACACTATGACCGGATGAGCAGCAGGAGTTAAGAGACTTTTTAAGAGACCAAGTGACACTTAAGGGAGAATCATTTTTTAAATGAGAGCTGTTTATATCCTATGGATATTTATGTACTGATAAATGAAGCCAATTAACCTCCAGATGAACATTTTAACATGTAATATTATAATTTATTATTATTATTATTATTAATAATAATAATGATAGTAATAATAATTTGTATTCGATCATGCATCATCTCTGCTCATTCATGATGAAACTGTTCCAGAAAATCCTCCATTAAAAAAACATTAAACTTCAAACTCCTCAGTGCATCATCTTCATCATCTTCATCATCTTCATCTTCATCATCTTCATCACCAGTCGACCTCTTGTGAAACAGAAGTTTCTCACTCTCGTCTTATTTTTAGCTCTTTTGGCTCCTTTGGGATTTCTGAGTGGTGAAAAATAGCTTCGACACATCAGACTTTTGTCTTTATTTTTAAACGTCTAACTGATCTATTTCTGCCACCAAAATACATAATTCACAGGCTGGCAATCTGTGGACATTTTCTTTAGTTGCAATCCTACTCTGTCCCAAAATTTTTAATTCCTTTTTAAGTTTAAATAAATACATAAAGGTATGCCCTGCCCATAAACTATATTTTGATTTATATATATTTATAGATCAGTTAGCCTTTAAATAATTCAAACAAAGCCAGTCGAGCCGTCATGAAGGTTGTTGTTTTGTCTCTCGAAACTCTGCTCTGATGTCACAGAATATTAAAACAGAAAATGTGGAAATGCAGCTCACTGATCATCAGTCAGGTGTACATTTGAAGCTTCTAAATTAATTGTTCATGTCGTCCTCTTTACTGCATATCAAACAAAAAACAGAGATGAAGAAGACGTTGGTTGGTTGGTTGGAAACACGGTGAGTCCAGAGAAGACTTTTCTTTCTGAGTGTGGTGCGTCTGATCAGCTGCTCTGATGATTAGAGGGAAAACTAGGAAACATCATTTGGTCCCTTCATGGTGCAGAAATGAGTCCAACTTTGGCCTGAAACACGACGAACAAACACCGCACACCCTTCACATCATGTCATTTCATCACTAAAAACAAAAAGGTGGTGAGGATTGTTTTAATTTGGCTCCCTCGTGTTTAACACGTAGCACCTTCATATTAAGTTTTCATGTTGAAACGTTAATTAAAGGGAATGTTTTCTTCACACTGACCAGCTGACGACACACTGCTGCAAAACTTAACTCATTTTCTCACCTTGACAGCAAAAAATGATCGTGCATGTTATTATAAAAAGGTTTTCATCACAGCCTAAATGTGAATATTATCTGGTTGAAACTGGATATTTTTGAGGCATTTTATGGAACAAACAAACTGATCAGTTAATGGAGAAAATGAGGAAAATATTCATCAGCTGCAGCAATAAGCCAGATAAAAAATGTTAGGAGTGATCAATAATGCTTCTAATTTAGTGTCTAATATTATCTTATAAACCAGATTATCAGTGTTTTTTTCTTTTGTCAAACACGTTCAGCTGCTGGCTTGAAGTCAGTAATCAGATGATTAAAGTCACCTGCTGCTTTGTTTCTGGCAGTTAATCAGAGGATCAGGTGATCTGATTACAGGTGCTGCTTTAAATTCACACCTTCAGCTCATCTCTGATGAGACTTCAGGGAAACTGGAGTCCTCCAAACCAAAGGATTTCACGTCAACAAATCAGAAGAGATGTGTTTGGATAGGATGTGTAATAAGATCCAGAGACTCAGAGGAAGATGTGCTGATGATCAGAGTTTAACTGATCGATCGTCAAATCATTTCAACATCACATTCCCTTCAGAGAACCAGGATGGGAAACATATATCCTCATTCAACAGTTCAAGTTAAAGATTGTTACACGCCTGCAGGCTTTTCAAAATAAACTTCCATCTTCACAGGAAGTTTGAGGAAAAGATGTTGGTTTGGGTTCAAACGACGCTGCACTAAACACTGGAAACATCAGTTTCTAGTCTTCAGTAAATTATGGTCCCATTTAAAGTCAAGCAGACCATGAAGCAGAGGATGATTTATGACACGGCTGAACACAATGTGTTTTCACTGCATTGAAACTTCTCATATTTTCATCACCTGTCCTACTCAGAGTTCAGCTGTGCTTTGCTCCACCCCCTCACGATGGCTACGGCCTAAACCCAACAAAAACAACAAAGCTCCAGCCAAAAACCAGCGTTGCAATGATCAAGTACTACAATTTTTATCCGTTGAGGCTTTAAATCCATTAGATGACATTAAACCAGCTGATGGAAACTCCTCTATTTCACCTCCTTTGAAAAAATCACTTTAGATTCACTGGACTGTTGAGTAGCTGCACAGCTAACGAGCAGGAGGAGTGATGAACACTTCCAGCCGTTACTGTTTCAGAACACACAACATTTTGCAAAGGTCCTGTGGTGTGACAACCCCTAACCCTAACCCTAAGTCAACACTGCCCTGACATCAGTCCTCAGCTGTGCTCAAAGAGCAGCGGCCATCTTGGTGGAGTGCAGAGCGACTAAAGCCTGTGGGAACGTTGATGAGCGCTGGAAACAACGTGAATATCTTCAGGTCGGATGGTTACGAACATCCACTCTGAGACTCATGTTTCCAGCTTGTGAATCAGTGATGATGATGGTGCTGCGTTCAGGGTCCTGTAGCTGCCATACAGAAAAAGAGGCGATGGCCTCGAGTGGTTTTTGAGTTTGCAGCGACTCTTGAACTTTACAGTGCAGCCAAGCTTCTTTATTTTTATGGTTTATCTCATCAGATGTCACCTTCAGTGTTTTACTAACAGTCACTCACTAGAGCACCATGTGAGGATTAATCCGCCGCTGGAAATAGTCCCAAACGCATTATTTCCTCCTGTTTGTTTGATTAAAAACTACAGTGAGCAGCTGTTTTATTGAAATGCTCATTTTCTGTCAGACGTAACAAGATTACAGAGGAAGTGGCTGGTTTGAGTCTGCAGAGAAAAAAACACCAAACAGGTCTCCAAATGCATTTCTAATATTTGTATTTTTATCGAAATCTGAAAATAATGTGCCATAATGTCACTTTGCTCTTATTCTGAGTTTAAAATCAGTGTTTGTAAAGATTTGGGAAAGAAAGCTCCAGAAAATCGAGATACATTTTAGTTAGCAGCATGAACCTCTTCATGGTTTCAACTAAATCATGTCAAATATTAATCTATAAATCCAAACAAAAGGAATTAGACTCTCCTGACAGCTAATCCAGTGGACTAATTTTGAGAACAACAACCATATTGAAAAATGCTGAACTGTTCCTACATGGATGTCAAACAAAAAGAACCGTTTCTCATGAACTCCTGTGCAAACAATCCATGTTTTAACTTCCTGTTTTTGCTGATTGAGCCCTGCAGCCGAGTGTCATCAACCAGGTCAAAATCTGGAATATATTCATGTGTTGATCGAAAGGTATCGGTCTATAACCAGGGAGTATAGTGCACCTTTATGGCAGGAGAAGATAAGCTGCACACTTTAAGCTCTTAGTTGTTCGTTGTAACGGGAGGCACTTCAGTCAATTCTATAATGAGACGGGCTTCAAGGCACTGGAAACTAATTTTAGATAGATCTATGAAATCTGATAAATATTACTGTTCCTTCTTCTTTTAAAAGTCAAATGCAAGAAAAAAAAACTGGGTCACAAATCACATAATAAAAATGCTCCCATGCTCTTCCAGATCAACACTTTCAATAAATGAAAAAGGAGGATGTTATTTCATTTTTTTAAAGAGATCATCTGATACGTCTCTCTGGATTTTTTTTCCTTAGGTTTTGTTTTTTTAAGTAGATTTGTCCCTTCCGGCAGTTAGCTCCGTCATGCACCACTTCCTGTCGTTAGCTTGATGATAATGAGGAGAATCATCATCATCATCATCATCATCTCCCAGCTCCAGAGGTCCCTCCACAACTGCAAGCAATTTAATACTGTAGTCATGCATTGAGTATACATAGCTATACCTTAGCTAATTAGGCCATAATGCTTTAGTATTTTTGACATGCCATGATCTTCAAAAAGAAGTGTCCCTGTTCCCTTAATGCTTTGACATTCAACACGGAAATGCTCGGTCATAAATTAAAACCAGAATAAATAAGCCAGTGCACTTTTGGTGAGAACAAATGAGAGAAAAAAATCCCAGGAGGAGAAAGACGACGGTCAAAAATAAAATGTAAAAATGAAAATGAGGTAAGGTCTTGTGCATGCCGATATAAGAGCGAAGAGAGTCTCCACATGCTTGGATATAAAGGAGCGTTGCATGGCGTCAGACAGGGAACCTCCAGCCGACCGCTAGCAGCAGATAATCCTACATAGCGATCGGCACTTCCTGTTTGTTTCCGATAAGGTGCCTGAAAAACATCCATCATCATCTGGAGTTGAGTTTTCCCAGAAATGTGACTGGATGTGCTGCAGAAAAGAAGAAGAAACCTGGCTGAAGTTCAGCTGTAATCCACTCAGAGCGACGTCCTCAGGCCAGTCCGTCAACCCTCAGCTTGGTTCTTCTTCTTCTTGAGTCTATTCACAAAGCCTGGCAGGTGTCAGGGAGATTTATTTTGATAAATTATTGTGTTAGTTATGTTGATTGTGCTCTCTGTATAGATCAACTTTATTCTCTTTGCAGCTGCCTTTTATCAAACTGAAAGTGAGACTGTTTACTATCATCTCTTTGTTTGTTTGTTTTTTAAATGACTTCTGGGAAATGAAGTCCCTCACATTTACTGATTTTGCTGCCAAGAAAAGCTCCACAACTTTAATCTGAATTCTTCCAGAGACGTCAAAGAGAGGAGAAAGTTGTACTTTAACAGCCTAAGCTGAATCATACCTACAAATGTTGGTCACAACATGAATATCCAAACATATTAAAGAGACACGCTGTCATTTTTGTGTTTTACGTCTACAAAGTTTGAAAATTGGCGGGAGAAATATTTTAATAATAACAAACTGATGCAAAGGACACCTGAGTGTGCTGGGTTAAAATCCAGAAACACTGGCTCCCATAGTGCAACTAGTTAATAGTGTCGTCTTCTTGTCTGGTGAAAACTGGAATGATTGAAGGTGGAAACGTCCTGGATGGTGTCTTTTATTACTAAACATCCATCAAACTGGTACAAATCCCTAAAAAGGGTGAATAATTTACCAGAAATCTTCCCCGACACCTGCTGAACTTTCTGCCTGAAACAAGTCTGTCGTTGTTTTCACGACATAACTGATCGTTTTCATCAACGTACCTCTTTTAGTCTTCACACACGTCTGAATGAATCAATGCCAAAGGAGAATAAAATGCACCAATGGAGATAAAGCATCAAGATATTCTACATTATTTACACTTGTGGCGTCGCCGCCTCACACGTCGGTGAGCAGCTTGGCCTTGTTCACGCAGTTCTGGCTGGGAGCCGTGCAGTTGGCAGTCCTAAGGTTCGCTTCCCTAAAGTTATCGATGCTGTTGTTCATGTCCTCGTCTATTTCCATGTACTCCGACTTGCTGACCACTGACGAGCTGCGGCGGCTCGAGTTGGTGTCCGACGCCAAGTTCTGGTTGCTGACATTGAGCAGCTGGGCCTGCTCCTCGCCCTCCGTCTCCCGGTGGTAGAAGTAGTTGAAGTTGGACACGATGACCGGCACCGGCAGAGCGATGGTTAACACTCCGGCGATGGCGCACAGCGAGCCCACAATCTTCCCCCCGATGGTGACCGGGTACATGTCCCCGTAGCCGACCGTCGTCATGGACACCACCGCCCACCAGAAAGCATCTGGGATGCTGGTGAAGAAGGACTCCTTCTCCTCGGCCTCGGCGAAGTAGACTGCGCTGGAGAACAAAATCACGCCGATGAAGAGGAAGAAGATGAGCAGGCCTAGCTCCCGCATGCTCGCCTTTAGAGTTTGCCCCAAAATCTGGAGCCCCTTTGAGTGCCGGGACAGTTTAAAGATCCTGAACACCCTCACCAGGCGGATTACCCTGAGAATAGCCAGCGACGTGGCCTGCTCACCTCCTCCCTTCCCCTCCTTGTTGTCTTGGTCGTCCGCCAGCTCCGTCCCCAGCGTGATGAAGTACGGGATTATTGCCACAATGTCGATGGAGTTCATCATGTTTTTAAAGAACGCCGCCTTGCTGGGGCAGGCGAAAAACCGCACTATCAACTCGAAAGAGAACCAGATGATGCAGAGCGTCTCCACCACGAAGAAAGGATCCGTGAGGACGTTGGGTTTGAAAAAGGTGGTGGCGTTGCCCGACACACGCATCCGCTGGTTGGGATCCTCCTTCAGCTCTGGTAACGTCTCCAAACAGAATATGACTATTGAAATAAGAATAACCATCACCGAGACGATGGCGATCCCTCGGGCAGGCCCCGAGCTTTCCGGATGCTCAAAGAGGAGCCAGATCTGCCGCTGGAACTCCTTCTCCGGCAGCGGGCGCTCCTCCTCGCGGATAAATCCCTCATCCTCCCGAAACTTCTCCATGGCCTCGGCGCCCAGCTCATAAAACTTTATCTCCTCTGAGAACATATCCAGCGGCACGTTGACCGGCCGTCTTAGCCGCCCGCCTGACTGGTAGTAATACAATATGGCGTCAAAACTCGGGCGATTCCGGTCAAAGAAATACTCGTTTCGTAAAGGGTCGAAGTAGCGCATCCTCTTCTTGGGATTCCCGAGGAGAGTCTCTGGGAACTGGGCCAGAGTCTTCAGCTGGGTCTCAAAGCGCAGCCCCGAGATGTTGATGACCACCCGCTCGCAGCAGTCGTGGTCGTCATGGTCGTCGTCGGGCGGATAGGGGTCCTGCGGGTGCCCCGGCAGGGTGGAGGTCTCGTCCATGTTCTCGGTGGACACCACGGTCATCCTTCCTGGCGGGCGGAGGACGGGAAGAGGAAGCGGCGTGAAGGTGAAGGACAGCAGGTCGAACAGAAGACGCCTCTACTGAGGCCGCGAGCCGTGCAGAGCGTCCCTCGCCGCCTTTGCCGCCAACGCCGCCGTCTCGGAGCTGAACATCTTCTGTCTCTGGGTGCCGCTTCGCCACCTGCGAGGGAAACAAACTCGTCTCTTACATCCTGTTTCCACCCGTCAAGAGAGCGAGAACAACAGCGGTGCGCTTCAGTGCTGCATTTTTTTACCGCATACATCAGTATTCAAGTTCTGCTGCACTTCCTCTCTGCGCACATCAGGACCTGCAGCCTCCTCTCATGCACCAAACTACCGTCCATTCACACTTCACACATTAAAATATGATGCTTTTCAACGAGGAACAGAAAATAAACGCACCTGAGCAGAGCTGTGGAGCTGCAGAAGGAAAGGAAGGGATGTCCTCGGCGTGCACACCTTTCCCAGCTTTAATGCTGATATCGTTTTACAGTATCTCTGAAAAATTAATAGACTATGTTGTCTTGGTGAACATCCGTATCCTCTTGGTGTTGGTTTTCAGGCTGCAGCAGCAGCAGGAGGAGGAGGAGGAGGCTTCAGACCAGTCTGAACCACAGCTCAGCAGCAAAAACGACTGATGATTTAATAAAATCATGCTGGAGATAAAAAAGGGAAAATCACATAGATAGATATATGTATATGTATTTAAATACATATACTGCTCCCAGTGTGACTGCAGCATCAGCAGCAAGCAGATCTCCTCTGGTTTAATGGAGGAAAAAAAAAAAAAAAACAAGAAAAAAAACCCGGAGGCTTTGGAGGAGAAACCGGTTTGAGATCCGCACTAACGACCGAGGACGAGAATCCGGTTATTTGGAAGCATATTGCAGGATTTCATGGAGAGGAGTGGAGGAGGGAGGGGTTAGGAGAGAGGAGAGGAGAGGTGAGGAGGAGGAGGAGGGTTTCACCGCAATGCAGGCAGACTGTAAAACACTACAGTACCTGCAGAACCGGCTCCGGTACCATCCGGGTCCGGACCGAGCCGCGCTGTCCGCAGCCCGGTGTGTTTTTTTACCCAGAGGCGCTCTTTAGGAGATATAAACCCCTGTGAAGACCCACTGCACCGGCTTATGTAACCAGTCCACTGGTTCCTCTCCGCTCCCAGTTTGAGCTCTGACTGGAGGAATGTGGCAGGAAGCGGCTCCGCTCCATAATTGGCTGCTGAGCAGTTTGCGACAGTCGGACCTGCGTGTTGGTGCCCCGGTGTTGCTATGGTAACAGGGACAAACCAGCAGAGTGATGATTATTTATTTATTCATTTATTCTGTTTCATGATGGTTTTTTTTATTATTCTGGTTCTGTGTGAGTCCAACTGTTTTGATTGTCTTTAAGCACAAATACAGACCAGATGTTCTGTTAAATTTACAGTTACAGTAAAAACTGACAGGTTCAGATGGAAGCAGGAAGCCACTTTGTACCCTACCACTGATTAAAATGATCAAACTGATCAAACCTTTTAATCAAATAATCAAAAATGGGATTTGAGGCATGGTGTTGTATCTTGCACTTTTCAAAATAAAAGTGCCTCATAATAGAAAATGCACAAAATATTTAAAAAAAAAAAATAAAAAAAAAAAAAACATATATATATATATATATATATATATATATGGAAAATATGATGAAACAATGAAGGTAATTCTGATAAATATACCAAAATAAAAGTGATTTTAGTGTGAAGTAACAGGAGGGAATGTGTTTCCTGTTTTGTTGAGCATCGAGTCGATTCCCTGAAAACTAAATTTAGTTTGAAAATCATGACTTCCTGTTCAACACAAGATTTTGTAGAAGAGATAAATAAATAAAATAAGTATTCTATTGTTTTCTATTCTAAGAGAAGGATTTAAAGCTGAAGCTTTACGACAAGCCTCCACCCATTTCATGGTGACCTTTGACCTCTGGCAGCATTGTCATCCAGTTGTTCAGGAAGAAAAAGGAAGTGAGGGTGTTGCTTTTATTAGAGATCACTGTGATGTTAATGAAAGTTTAGATATCTGTGAGAAGATGCGCTAAAATGAGCTGAAGCTCTGATCGATCTGACCTCTTCATGCTTCTTCTCTTAACGCTGTGAACCAGCAGACGAACAGAGTCGAGTTTCAGCCTGAAATCCTCCTCAGAGCTCCGTGGAAACTCTTCCTCTGCTCATCATCAGAGTCTGATCGAAAAGCAGCTCAGTCTGATTTCTATGGAGAATTTTTATTATTTAAAGTATCCTCATGAATGTGAAGTGTTTCATCCTGCAGAACCAAAACTAAATCAAATCAAAGATCATGTTTACACTGAAGATGAGCCAGAGCTGAAATCCTGATTAAAGCTGCTTCACAACAAAATGATGGCTTTAAAGAAAAATATGAATCTATACATAAGTACACCAGCTGATGTCCTTTCTATTGTTCCTCTTCAGGAAATGTAAAGATCGAGGAAAAGCAATAAAATCAGTCTAGCATTCAAAGCAGTTATTTAATTTTCTGTCATGATGGAAATGTGTATTTCTAAGAATATGTTTAATTTCCATGACAGCGGAGCAGATTCTCCTACAGTAGAGGAAATCTATTTTTATCCTTTATTCATGTAAAATGTTCACTTTGCAGCAGCTGCAGCTCCACTCATTCATAAACACACTTATATAATAAAGTGTCCAGAGTTATTTATAAAGCTGTGCCCTTCAAGACCAACACAGGGCCCCTGAGGGCCGGGGCCACTTCAGGGAGCTATTATTAGAGACATGGGGGGTGATGATGATGATGATGGAACAGAAAGGAAAAGTTGAACATCTGTAAACTCTAAACCTCAGGAACAAACAGGTGGAAAAATGATATAAAAATGATGGCAATATGATGTAATAGCTAATAATGATCAGTTAATACTGTATGAATGTGTAAATAAACAACAGACAGCTTTGGATCCCCTTCAATGACCTCTAGAACCCCTTAAGGACTACTTAAATTCCCTCAAGGAACCTCTTAAAAACCCTCAATGACTTCAGCTTTGAAATTTAAAATCAGGTGTGGTTTTGAGCGGCCATCTTTAAGTACCTGTGGTTTTAAGACGTGCTCCATCACTGAGATCTTAGTGTCGCTCTGGGATTATTTGGGAATAAACCTTGTAACCCTTAACGTCCGCTCAAAGCACGCCAACAATGGCAGCTAAAATAACCGTTAGCTCTTCTGAACGGAGACGTCTTTCATCCTGAGGGAAACCTTTTCATCGTCTGGATCCTTTTACGATCCGTCGTAAATAAAGAAGTGTCGCCGTCCAAATGGCAGTTTCATCGCCGTGGCGACGGCTCGGACAGGACGTGTTGTCGATGAGCTGATCGATCACTGGAGCTGAAGTGACATCTCTTTAAATAAGTGCAGAGCTCAGCTCAGTGAAACAGATCTGCTTCATCTAGACATCCTCCAGAACAACAGGAAGTGATGCGTTCACTTACTGCTGCATAGTGAAGTTTATTTGGTTTGTTAGCTGTGTTCATAACATCACTGTGGTGCATTCATGAACCCCAAATAAACAAGAAATGGATCAAGATGGTGCAGAAAAAAATATGATGCTGATTTGTGAAAAGTTCACGGTTTGTCTGTACGCACAGCGACAAGCTAACAGCTCTTAAAACGACAGTTTTCTCTGCTCTTCCCTTTAACAATGTTAAAACACTTTTGGAGTATTTCTACTGCAGTAAGTGATCTGAACACTTCCTCCACATGGACTAAACCACCGTCAGATGTGATTTTTATTGGCTGGTGAGCCGGTGACTGCAGTGTCCGCTCTGTTAACAGATTGTCAGCTGAGCTGCATGAATAAATGATGTGTGCAGTACATGAAGTACAGCAGGATGAATAACAGCCAGGTCAGATGTTAGCGGGACGCTGCAGACAGAAACTGTGTCTTTGTTTTTTACATATGAGCGACTACAGCAAAGAAATATGAATTAAACAAGAGGTGGTGTAAAAGAAGCCTGCTGTGGTTTCATCATGATGCATCATTTAAACTCTGACATGCAGCGAACCTGAAAGAAAACCTTTTCCTTCAAGTCCTTTCAAGATGTGATGCTACGACAGCCAATCAGAGCTTTTCAGTATGAACGCATCTTAACACTGGTGGTGTTTTCTCTGGACCCCTCAGGTTTATCTTGTGGCCCTTTTGGGCCCCGACCCTCAGTTTGGTCACCATTCCTCCAGTCTTTATCTCCTGTCATTAGTTTGGTTTTTGAAGTAACTGGAGCCACTCCTAGCTGGAGGAGAGGCTATGCTAACAGCTCCATTAAAAAGAAGAGTGGGGATGCTAACGAGTTAGCATGATGACGGTGCACAGGATAACAAAATGATGCCTTTTTAACCACATCAGGACTGTCTCTGCATGGATGAAAGCCACCATTTTCATCATATATGTCCACTGAATTTATCACTAGTATTAATAAATAAAACAAAATTTAAAGCTTTCAGCATAACAATAATAATTATTCACTGCACCTTATATGAATGTAAGATGAGCATCAACCCTGCTGAGGAAATGAATGAAATGAGCATTTTTCTATGAAAATAAATGAATGAAATGGACATTTTTCTATGAAAATAAATGAATGAAGTGGACATTTTTCTCTGAAAATAAATGAATGAAATGGACATTTTTCTCTGAAAATAAATGAATGAAATGGACATTTTTCTCTGAAAATAAATGAATGAAGTGGACATTTTTCTATGAAAATAAATGAATGAAATGGACATTTTTCTCTGAAAATAAATGAATGAAATGGACATTTTTCTATGATGAAATGGACATTTTTCTATGAAAATAAATGAATGAAATGGACATTTTTCTATGATGAAATGGACATTTTTCTATGAAAATAAATGACTGAAATGGACATTTTTCTATGAAAATAAATGACTGAAATGGACATTTTTCTATGAAAATAAATGACTGAAATGGACATTTTTCTATGAAAATAAATGAATGAAATGGACATTTTTCTCTGAAAATAAATGAATGAAATGGACATTTTTCTCTGAAAATAAATGAATGAAATGGACATTTTTCTCTGAAAATAAATGAATGAAATGGACATTTTTCTCTGAAAATAAATGAATGAAATGGACATTTTTCTATGATGAAATGGACATTTTTCTATGAAAATAAATGAATGAAATGGACATTTTTCTATGATGAAATGGACATTTTTCTATGAAAATAAATGACTGAAATGGACATTTTTCTATGAAAATAAATGAATGAAATGGAGATTTTTCTTTGAAAATAAATGAATGAAATGGAGATTTTTCTTTGAAAATAAATGAATGAAATGGAGATTTTTCTTTGAAAATAAATGAATGAAATGGAGATTTTTCTTTGAAAATAAATGAATGAAGTGGACATTTTTCTTTGAAAATAAATGAATGAAGTGGACATTTTTCTTTGAAAATAAATGAAATGGACATTTTTCTTTGAAAATAAATGAATGGGAGCGCTGCAGTGAGCGTGCTCGGCTCGTGTGCTGATGAAGATGAAGAGGAGGATGCTGGACCTTCAGGGAATCCCTGCATGTCGCTTTAACGTGGGAGCTATTTTTAGTGCAGCCTGTCTTTCTTTGAGGGACTCTCAGGGTCCTGGCCTGCTCCACCCTTCCAGGTGGAGTTCATCAGTGCAGCTGGAGCTCCTCCATCAGAGCGCCTCACTTTAAATCTGCTTTGAGCAGAGGTCAGATGAAGCTGCTGACGTGATGAAAACCCCTCAGAGAGTCCACTGGCTGCTCTGTACTTCCTGTTTCCCCCCGCTGCTCCTCTCTGATGGTACGACCCAGAAGAATGATAAAAATAAAAAAAGTCAAATCCCTCCACTTTCTCAGCCTTGTTCTGCCCTCCAGCCTGCAGAAAAAAAAATAAATTATTATATATATATATATATATATATATATATATATGACTCCAAAACCTCAGTGAGAAATTTAAATGTATTTCTCATCTATTAATGTGTGAATCCTTTCATCTCACTGTGAAATATGTCAGCTGTGTTTATTACACCAGTTCATCTGATTTTATTATTATTTACACTTTTATATCTGTACAGTTTATATCTGCTGGAACGATGTAAACTAACTTATCCTTATCCTGTCTTGTCTTGTCTTATCTTGTCTTGTCTTATCTTATCTTGTCTTATCTTATCTTGTCTTATCTTGTCTTGTCTTATCTTATCTTACCCTATTTTGTCTTGTCTTGTCCTATCTTGTCTTATCTTATCTTATGTCTACCCCTTAAATGTATATTTCTGCCTCAAACCTTGCTTTTTAAAATTAAATGTATAAATGAAATAATTCACAAAATGTGACCCGAGGCAACACTCCTGATCTTGCATCACACTTTGGTATTAAAATAAAGTAAAATAATAATAATAATAATATGCTGCAGCTCATGTTCATCTCGTGTGTGCCACCTTAAAGGACAACACCTCATGCTTCCACCTTAATAAAGGAGGCGTTTCATTCAGGATGGCGTCATGGCCGACTTTCTGTCCTCCCACGTCCTACTTCCTGTTCCGCCTCCATCATTTGTTGACATCTGTCAGAGACACAAAGCCTCTGCAGGCCGCTCGATCACATCCAGCCAATCAGAGGCCATGAAGGTATGAGGAGGAGGAGGAGGAGCTTCTTTTGATGAAGAAAACCAAAACTAAAAGAACACCTCTGCTGTGAAAACACAAATTATTTTCTTTAATTATTAATCCTCCATTGGAGGAAATTCACTTGTTACAGCAGCAGGAAACAAAGAAGAAATACAATTAAAAAAATAGAATAATAGAAAATAGACACTAATAATGCAGATGAAATAAAATATGACTTATTTAGTATAGTATAAAACAGTTTGGTGTTCAAATTACTGTCTTACTGTGATGAATATAGAAAACATTAGCTTGACTCCATACACATGGACTTATTATGAGTTTAAGGCATTAATGTGATGTCATTTAAACAGAGAGAACCGATGTGAGCATACGCTGGATGGATAAACGTAGAGAATATTCAGGTATTTAACATGAATTCATCACTGCATTAGAAAACATTTTTATTTTATTTCATCACTTTTATAACAGCAGCACCAACAAGTTCTGGTTTTATATCGTGACGTTAAAGTGGTAAAAACCCGACCCTGAAGACAGGCCTTGAAGAACCTGAGACCTGGTCCAGGGTCTCCTCAGGAGGAGACAGGAAGTGGACGGACTGCTGACTCAGCATCAGTTGGGACTAATGGTCGGAGTCCAGCTGTGGTTTTTTCCACTTGTCTCTCAGCTGTCTTTGGTAATGGATCCACAGTCATTCATTTTGAATGAGAGGCTTCAAAGCTGCTCCTGGATCAGGAGTTAGGAAACGAGGCCGCCGCCTTGTTCCCTCAAGGAAACTCTTTGAGGAAACAAAAAGAAGCGACTGAAAGGACCGTTTTCACCTGCGCAGCCATCTTAATATCACTTTATATTCATGAGCATGCTGTGTTTTTTTAATCTCATGCTTTTATTTTGTAGCTTCGACACACCCTTCCTGCTGACCTCATGCATAAGAAATACGAATGCTGCTTTTATTTTGAAAAACTCAACTCAAACTTTACCTGCACTCTGTGTATAAAATTTAAATATCAAGGAAGTGCTTCCAGTTTGAGCTAGCAGCTGGGAGCTAAGCTAATGCTAGCACAGCTAATCAGAGGGGATGCTAACAGCTAAGAGGCTAAAGCTACTATTTATCAGGTGTCCACAGAGCTGAGGGCGAAATGACTTTCTTCAGTATTAATACAGTATAAAATAATACGTATATAATATAGTAATGAAATAGTGTTTTTGTCAGTGTAATACAGTAAATATTTGTGTGATACATTTGAGCACAGTTAGTTTCTTTATTAAACATAGGTGGTAGAAACATAAAGCATCCTGTTGACTTTAATGTACATTATGTATATTTTACAGGTCATTTACAGCATAGCGATACATTACAGAGAAAGAAAAGGCCACATCAAACTTCGTCACAACTATTCCGAAAAAGACTCTGTTGTGCATATCCATGATGTTTATTGACAGAGAAACACTCAGCTTAACAAAATAAAACATGG
Source organism: Synanceia verrucosa (assembly GCA_029721515.1). Taxonomy (NCBI): domain Eukaryota; kingdom Metazoa; phylum Chordata; class Actinopteri; order Perciformes; family Synanceiidae; genus Synanceia; species Synanceia verrucosa. Next base: position 19,119,632 of record CM056571.1, read on the forward strand.
ACTCAGATTTCAAAGCAGACAGGAAGTTCTTTTTCGTCGCAGGAAGTCACCACGACACGACACAACAACACCTGAAGACAGACTGCATTTGTTACACTCATGCTGCTAAATGATAATGAGAATTCATTTATTTCTTTTTCATCGTCGTCTCCGTCTTGTTTCGTTACTAAGAGATGCTGCTGATTTACTAATTTACTGATTAATGAATTCAAGTCAGCTCAGATTGCTGTTTACCTCCATTTGTAAATAACAAAATACATCTTTTCTAAATTAAATCTGGTCACTGCTTCTGACATGAATGATAAAAATCACAGTTTGATTCTGTCGAGCTGCCAAATAAAAACTATAATATCAGGTGAGGAAGCTCAAAGTGGACAAAAATCATGACTTGATCACAATTAATCTCATTTTCCCAGGATATCAAATCATATTTTAGTGCTGCAAACAATCACAGAATACATATTAAAGTACAGTATTGTCATTATTATAGACCCTCAAATGCCTAAAATATTGATGTATATTATTTATCTTGGACACACGAGATGATATTATTATTGTTTGTTTTTTTTGATAAAGTAAATTAAATAATGATTGAACAATATAAATGGCCTTAAACGGTATCAGAGTCCACTCTTACCTTCCAAAGAAATGACTTTTATATATTTGTTTCCTCTCTAAACACAAACCAGGAAGACTGCTTTCTGTACATTCATGACATTCATTTACATCATTTCTGATGCTTCTCTACACTTCCAACATATTTCCCTACAGATGCACTGGACAGGGTTAATTAACTGAATCAGCTTATGATTAAGGCACTATCAACTTTTTTTATGCACACATGACACATGTCACATTTTGCTGATGATATTGTACTTTTCATGCATTATTGCTTATTGATGAGTAACTGTGAAGCATTTCATCACTTAACATTTCATCTCCAAACTCTGCGTCCCTCCAGACATGAACGTTGTCAAAGTTTCCAGTTCTGTTTCTGAATGTTAAGTTTCAAAAGTGGCAAAGACTATCTACTTATATGTCATTTATTTCATGATATTTTATTTAAAAGCAGCTCTTTTATGGTTACTAATCGCTTGAACACTTTTATAAAGTCTAGGATATCTCTAGTGGACACAGAATATTTTGTTGATTGATTATTCTGCCAAACCTGCGTTATATTAAATACCAATATTTTTACATGCATTGCTAATATTTGAACGATAACACTTTTAACTCCTTCCTGCCCTCACCGATTTATCACGATATGACCAACAGATATATCATTTTTCTACCAACTGAGATTTCTACTAAACTGATGTAATAATTTCATAAATCTGATGACTTCTAATAAAACATTGATCTGTTAGAGGCTCAGCTTTAGAGTCCAACTGAAAACTGAACACTGCAGGGAACAAAGGAGTGATGGTGAATGAAGACACTAGGGGGCGCCATCATGAACCCAAAAGATATCAAATTTAAAGCACCTTTTGGTTTCTGTATTTTTATTTTTAACCTTCCTGTCTCTGAGCAGTTCAGAGGACAGGATGGATGGACGTGATGCTGCTGTCGTGTCTTTAGCATGAATGTTTGAGACACATGAGAAACCAACAGGAAACAGAAGATGACACATCTGCATGTGACACACATGAAGATCCAAACTGATTTATTTTATCAAAAATAGATCACAACTGAAGTCAAAAATATAATAATAATAATAATAATAATAACATGGCGACAAATAAAAAAAACAGAAAGAAATGAAAATAATGCACAGTAATCACTCTCACTGTTGCTTTCTCTTATTTCTGCATGAAAATGAGACGATTTGGTTGATAATGAAAAATGTCCTCCGACATTTGAAATGGATTCAGGGAATACGTGACTCTTTAATCAGTACTGGACTATTTTATGTCCAAGCAAAGCAGAATCACAACAAGAGCAAACAGTCAAGGACCAGCAGCTGCTTCCACTGGATTTCTTCCCAAATTCTTTGATTCTTTTGACGAAATTCACCAATTTAAAGGGAATTAAATAACGCTGAAAACCCTCCAGCCTCCATTCATTGAATCATTTTAACTTCACACTGACCTCCTTTTCTTCAATGGCAGGAAATAATCTAATAATCAACAATTAATAGAAAAACATTCACTCGCTCACAGTTTGACTGTTCAAATTCAGCAATAAATTAAAATGTGCAAATCAAATCATGACGTCAGGCTCTAAGCTGATTGCTTTATTTCCTCCAGCGTCCTCAGGGGTTTTTATGCGATCAAATGGCCGTTTATTGATGGTTTTTGGGTTAATTAGTTGCACCGGATCATTAAGGTGTGATGATTAAAGCTTCTGTCGTTAATGAGCGGACACTGAGGTAGATGTTATCAAAAATAACAGAGATACAGCATTCTGATCAAAACCTAGACACAATCATCCTAACCCAAACCAGAAGCCCAGCGTCTGCGGTAAAAACTTTTCCACCCAAACATCCGTCTTTCTTTTTTAACGTGTTTTTGGCAGGCAGACATTTTATTAGAGCTGCTTTGTTTTTACCAAGGCAAAAAAAATAAAAATAACAATAAAACACGTTAGCAAAAATGTTAAAAATCTACAAAATAATTAACCAAATCCTCTCCATATAAAACATATAAAGTATGATACCTTAAAAAATAGAGATTTAGCAACTAACTCCACGAGCCGAACAGAATTATTTCAATAAAGTTGATTTCGATGAGCTGCTGCTGCTGTTGTTGTTGATGTTGTTGTTGTTGTTGTTGTTCCCATGTTGTCATGCTCTACCTTCCACACGTGCATTAAAATGTTTTGGTTTGAACGTGATGTGACGTACAGACAGGAAGTAGAAAAACCCCAAACCTCTGCTGATGAGCTGATGGAGGCCAGCAGACAGGAAGTACGATTCAAGTAATGTTTGTCGAACCTTCATCAGAGGAAGAGGAGGAGGAAGCAGGGACGTCCTAATGTTTAGGTTCAGTCTTCACCTGCCGAATAAAAACAAGTAAACCTGATCGTTTCCTTAGAGCGGAAAAAAATAGACACTGATGAGCAGGGACGGTGAAATGAAATGAAACGGATCACTGAAGCAGTGAAACGTGGTTTGGGGTGACAGGAAGTGGCTGCAGCTCCTCGTTAACAAAATAAAACTGTGCAGTAGCAGCAGAGACCTTTGACCTCTGAGGATGTTTTTCCTTACATGACTGAAAAATGTCCACAAATGTTAAGGTTTTAACTACTCTTCATTATTTCTGACAGTTATTTACCTTTTTAGAGTGACCCAAACTCAGATACAGTTTAAACAGCAGGAAGCAGGTCGGTGATGTCACGATTGTGATGCTGTCGCCGTGGCGACAGCAGCCCAGCAGCTGCCATCACCGATGGTTTATGTTCAAGGTCTCGTGACTGGAATTCATCAGGAGTGACAGGAGGGTCTTTAAATAAGGCTGACCTCACTCAGCTGAGGCTAATTTATCAATAGCTGGCTTCATTATTATCACTTATTGATCAGCACATGAACACACAGCTGTACTGATCATCAGTCTAATAATATGATCTCAATTTTTATAGCAGCTGGAGATGGAGGATGTTGTGTTTTAAATTTAAGCAACAAATAAGGTTTGTTAAACAGTCTGGACCGTCAAAATAAAAGCTTTTTTTAGGGAGCTGCTGTCACCTGGAGGCTGCCAGTGGTACTGCAGCTGTCAAACTGACACATAATCAATGATGATTATATATGATCAGCTCTGTGAGCAGATAGAAACTAGAAGAGGGTGAAGCTCTAATCCTAATAAATAAAATGCTTTAATAATCTGATCTGAGTAATTTATATTTAACGTTTTTCATGGTACATCATGGTGAATATTCTGGAGGAGGAGGAGAAGAGGGGAGAGAAAGAGGAGAGGAGAGGGTGAAAGGGAGGAAAGGAGGAGGAGAGGAGGTGGAGGGAAAGAGGAGGAAGAGGAAGTGAAATGGAGGAGAGGAGGTGGAGAGGAGGTTAAAAGGGAGGATAAGAGGAGGAGAGAAAGAGGAGAAGAAAGAGAGAAAGAGGGAGGAGGGAGAGGAGGAAAAGGAGGTTAAAGGGAGGAGGAGAAAAAGAGGAGGATGAGGCAGTAAAAGGGAGAAAAGAGGAGAAGAGAAAGAGGGGGAGGAGGACAGGAAGACAGAAAGAGAGACATAGAGAGAGGAAGAGGACGAGAAAGAAGGAATGAGGAGGAGAGAAAGGGGAAGAGGAGGTGAAAGGAGAAAGTAGTTAAATGTCTCTGCTGCCCTCTGCTGGTCAACAATCAGCTGCTGCAGCTTTAAAACAACTGAAAGTGAAACTGAAAACAGAATGAATCTAATATGAATAAATGATAAATCAATGAATTCATCTGTTCTGGATGAACTCACCTGTCTGTGCGATCCATCCACCATCTGCATGACCATGACTCAGCAGTTTTACTCCACCAGGCCTCCGTCCATTGATCCATTGATCAATAATCCAACAGTTTTATTCCATCAGTTTTTGCTCCATAATTCCACTTTTTTTCCACGAGGTTTGGTTGAGTGATCCGTCTCCAGATGAGTTAAGGTGCTTTGATGAGGGAGCTGATCACAGCAGAGTGATCAATACCATCAGTCTGATCACTGGATGTCAGGGCAAGTGCTAAAATATTGATCTGAAGTTCAACCATCAGAGCTCGGCTGACTGAAAAACTTCTAAAATAATGTCTGAGTAAATAAAAATCATTTTAAACGGAGGTGAATTTATGGTGCTGTCATGTTATAAAGATCTGACTTTATGTGGTTTCACTTTTCACAAAAATGAATTTATGTTCAAATTGACATTTTTCTAAATATTTTAACGTTATATCAGTAGACTGAAACGCTTTCTTTGATGAGCCCAGATTTTAAGATGTCTCATGTTTTTCTTTTCTAATGGTCAGATTTTAACCTGCTAAATTCAAGCAACTTCATTTTATTTCTGTTTATTCATTTTATTGGGTTTTTTTTGGCCTCTTTTGGCTGCCATACTTTTTCAGTCACATTGTTTTTTTCAGTTTTATTAATATCATTTTCAGCACTCCCAGTGTTTTTAATTAGAAAAAAATATATTTAAATCTGCTGCAGGAAATTTTATGACGCAACTTTTAAGTAAATATTCACAGATGTCAGCGTCAGTCTGAACATCCAGAATATTTCCTTTTTCTTTCAAAAACTACTGAAAGTGACATTTTTTTTTAAGTCTAACTTAAAAATAATATCAGATTATTAATCCTCTTGGAGGTTGTGGTGAACAGTTTTTGTTATATTCGACATATTTTCAGCCCTAAAATGACAGATAATTAGAATAACTGTTGGTTGTAGCCCAGGTTGGATCGTCTTGTCTCAGGTCATGTGACCAGCTGTTAACATGTTATTCATATGTTATTAATATGTGAAATTCTCTGCTGGCGGCTGAACCGGTTCAGCTGGTGAACCCAAACAACATGGAGGCTTTCATCACAACATGGTGGTTTCCTGGCCTCTGAGCCTTCAGTCCTGTGGCAGACAATACAGAAAAGTCTGGAAGGTTGCTATAGAAACTGCATCCAGCAGAGGGGATGCGAGCCTCCTTCTCATCCACACGGTGGCGCTGCTGGTTTGGCAAAATGGAAAAATGAAAAAGGATTTCTCCTCCTGGACTGATCCTCCATGAAATTGGTCCTGTGTTGATTCACATGTAAACGTTAAACCTGCATTATTATGGCAATAAATTACGCATTTACTAAGAGACACATTAATGATAATAATATTAATAATAATAATAATAAAGTGCTACGGTTGGCTGATCATTGCAGAGCCTGGTGACGCGCGTAATGGAAGACAGTTTGAAGGATGGATGTGACTCTCCATCCTTCAGGAGAATGAAATGATCCTCAGTCTGAACGCGCTCCCGCTGCGTGGTTCCAGTTCCGGGTCAGACGTCGGTGAGCTGCCCGGTGAACGCGCCTTTGTTCGGGCTGCAGTTGGTGAACTTGACGGAGTCCGCGTCCTCTCGGTCCAGGTAGTCGGACTTGGTGAGGGACGGTTTGCTGTCGCTCCGGTTGAACTCCCCAAACTGCGGCTGTTGCTGCCCGCAGGTCACGTGCGTGTACTGGAACTGCTCCTCGTGCTCCGTCTCCCGGTGGTAGAAGTAGTTGAAGTTGGACACGATGACCGGAACCGGCAGCGCGATGGTGAGCACTCCGGCGATGGCGCACAGCGAGCCCACGATCTTTCCGCCGATGGTGACCGGACACATGTCCCCGTAGCCCACGGTTGTCATGGAGACCACGGCCCACCAGAAAGCATCCGGGATGCTGGTGAAACCCGATTCCGGGTCGTCGGTCTCAGCAAAGTACACGGCGCTGGAGAAGAGGATGACCCCGATGAAGAGGAAGAAGATGAGCAGCCCCAGCTCCCGCATGCTGGCCTGCAGGGTCTTCCCCAGGATCTGGAGCCCCTTGGAGTGTCTGGAGAGCTTGAAGATGCGGAAGACCCGGACCAGGCGGATGACGCGCAGGATGGCCAGAGACATGGCCTGCTGGCCGTTCCCCTGGTGCTCCGCCAGCTCCAGACCCAGCGTGATGAAGTAGGGCATGATGGCCACGATGTCGATGGTGTTCATGATGTTCTTGAAGAAGGCGGGCTTGCTGGGGCACGCCAGGAACCGGACCAGCAGCTCGAAGGAGAACCAGATGATGCAGAGCGTCTCCACGATGAAGAAGGGGTCCGTGAAAGGGTTGAGCTTCTTTGCGCGCGCGGTTCCGTTCACCGGCAGCGGCTCGTCAGACGTCCTGGCCTCCTCCCGGAACTCCGGTAGAGTCTCCAAGCAGAAGATCACGATGGAGATGAGAATGACGAGCACGGACACGATGGCGATCCCCCTGGCGGGTCCGGAGCTCTCCGGGTACTCGAACAGGAGCCAGACCTGCCGCTGGAACTCGTTGTCGGGCAGCGGGCGCTCCTCCTCCTTAATGAACCCCTCGTCCTCCTTAAAATTCTCAATCACCTCCTCCCCCAGTTCGTAAAATTTAATCTCCTCCATGAAAATGTCCACGGGCACGTTGACGGGTCTCCGGAGCCTCCCCCCGGACTGGTAGTAGTACAGGATGGCATCGAAGCTGGGTCTGTTCCTGTCGAAGAAGTACTCGTTCCTCAGCGGGTCGAAGAAGCGCATCCTCTTGCGCGGGTCTCCCAGCAGGGTGGAGGGGAACTGGGCCAGGGTCTTCAGCTGCGTCTCGAAGCGCAGCCCGGAGATGTTGATGACCACCCGCTCGCAGCAGTCCTGGTTCTGGGCTCGTTCCGGGTCGTACACATCGTGGGCTGACAGCGCGGCCAGTGCCACAGTCTCATCCAGGTTCTCCGCGGGCACCACTGTCATCTTTCTCCCCCAGACGAGCGCGCCGCGCCTCGGTCCTCTCTGATCCCCCTCCGCGCGTATTTGGAAAGCAGCGGGGCGTCTCGGTGCGTTTTCCTCCTCTGCTCTGGTGTTTTTCTCGGCGTCACGTCTGCGGGTGAGCTGGCTCCTGTGGCATGGCTCTGCCCTCCCCCCCCACCGAGCTCACCTTTCCCCGTCAGCCCGCTGCTGTAGTCTGGACTGGCTGTCACATTCACTGCATCTTAAGCAGGCTTTGCCCTCCCCGAGCTGACGTGTGTGTGTGTGCACGCTCTCTCACTGAAGGGGGGGATCAGACACATATGCTCATAATGAATCTGATCCAGATATTTAGGAACAAAAACAACAACATGGAGACATGATGAGGGATCTGGAGACGCAGGGCGAGTCGTGCGTAAAGAACCTGTCGAGTCCAGCGTGACGCGAGTTCAAGGTTATGACTGGAGGACTTGTTGTTGTTGTTTATGGTGACATGAAAGGATTGTTTGTAAACATAAGCGCGAATGGAGGCGAGGGATGGGGAGGAAAACAAGAGGAGGGATGCAGGGAAATGATGAAAACCTGCATTCAGCGCTGGAAGCTGACCTGCAGCCATGAGAGACGGATGGAGGACAAACAGTGCTGCGCTGCGCAACAAGTCAAGAGGAGGAGGGAAAAAAGCGAGTGAAACTGGATGATGGAAAGAAAGGAGAGTTTCTGGGCTGCGGCTCAAAGCGGTGACGCGCTTCTCCCGAAATAGCTGGATTTCTCTGAGGGCCGCAGGAAAAGTTTCTTTTCCCATGGAAAGACCTGAGGGAGAAAAAAACAGACGAGATGAAAAGAGAGAAAATACTGATTTACATTTTTAACCAACAGAGAAGAAAAACAGAGAGAGTCATTGAGAAAAGGAGGTGAAGAGAAGATTCAGTGAATGAAAGAGGAGCAGCAAGGAATAAATGATGACAAAATACAGCTCCTTAATAAAGATAATATATAATGTTCCAGAAAAATAACCTTCCAAGCATGTCCCGATCCTTAAATTCAATTTAAATCCACCTTAAATAAAGTAAAAAAAAAACAATAAAAATTCACCGGAAGAGAAGAGACAGCGATAAAAAGAACAGAACCGTTATTTCAGTGCATTCCCACCTGCAGACATTTAAGTTTGACCAATGGAATCTTTCACCCCGTGTGACGTCACTCCTCCAGGTGTAGGAGGAACACGTGATACTGATGATACCTCAAATATTTATGTGTTCCTTTTAAAAACGAGTCATGAAAACTTTTTCACTAAATGTAAATAAATAAATCCGTCTGTCATGTTTAACTGCAGCTTGTTTTTTTGTTTTTGTTTTTGTTCACAAAACCAAATATCTTTGTTGTCATTTTATTCCAAAATAAAAGCCAGACTTGGAGAGCAGTGTGTTAAATGAATGTGTTTTTAATCTTTGGCCTTTGAGGGGAAAAATTAAATGTTTTCAAGTCATAAACAATATAAAAAAACGTGTAAAATAATATGTGACTTTAAGATCTCATGAAGTCTCTTCTGCACAGCGTTCACAAACATGTTTCTAGGAAACAACAAATAAATAAAGCAGGAGATCAGTTTGATCTCTGATGGTGAACGGAGGTTAAAGGTTTCAGCTCCTGAAGCTCCACCGTTACCTCACTTCCTGTTTCCTGTCTTTAAATGTCGCTGCTTCCTGGTTCGGCTGAACCTTAAAAGTCACGTTAAGCTGCCAGACGTGGTGCTGCTGCAGATTATCAGTTAACAGCTTTCCTTGTGTTTCTGTGAAAAGCTCCACATGCAGACAGAAATAATCTGCAGCTGGAGGCAGAGACGAGCTTTAAAATGAAACACCGTCTTTCTGACAGTACAGTTTGTGTTTAACGTCTAAAACCAAAATGTTTCACCGAATCGCTCCTGAAGCAGGAAGCTGCTCTTATTCTGGCAGCATTTCTGTCTGAAATAGATTCCTCAGATTTTATTTAAAAAGATATTCTGAGACGAGCAGAGGATTCCTTCAGGTTTACAGTCAGTCCACCAGAGAGCTGCAGTGTTCAGCCACTGTGCAAAATAACAAGTGCACTTTCTCCCAAAAAACAATCAAATAGTAATAATAAAGTAGAAAAAATAAAGTTTGAAGCCCAACACACATTAACATTTTTGAAGAGAAATGATTATCCTGAAAGGTTTAAATGGAGACGGATGCTTATAGATCTGATGTGGAGCCTTTGAAGTTCGACCAATCAAATCTGTCGCCGTGTGTGATGTCACTCCTCCAGGTGAAGCTCACTGCCAAATTTGGGAAAATGGTTTCTCAGCACCTGGTATCCTCAACACAGAGACGAAGCTTTGGACCTTAGTTAATGCTAACGCTAACAGCTAGTGTTAGCATGCTAGCATCATCTAGGGCCTTTTTATTTTAATAGTTTTGGTCAAATCAGTGGTTTGTTTTACTGATTTCTTTTTTTTTTTTTTGCATCAGTTTGACATCCATGAGCCTCTGCTGCTGTTGCCATGGAGACGGTGGATGGATGTGACAGAAGTTTTTTCTTTGAGAACATGAACTGGTCCTGTTTGCTGGTTTTAATGGTTCACTGGGAGCTCAGTTTAGCCTGCACACACACACACACACACACACACGCACACGCACACACACACTCACTGAATGGAGGAGCTTTTCCCACCGTCTGAAGCTTTTCACCGTCATGATAATTTATCACGTCTGTTTATGTTTGAACTGTACGCGTCTGGAAAACATACAAGAGTCTGACAAGAAGAAATGCCTGAAACTGTGGAGAAGCCAGCTGCTTTAAGAGATCACTGATGATACTTTACTGTTGTGTTTTAGTGGAGGAGACAGCAGTTTAGTTAGGTTTAGGTAATTTAATCAAGACATGTATTTAAGGTGGAAGCATGTTTTATGACATGTATTTAACGTGGAAGCATGTTTTATGACATGTATTTAAGGTGGAAGCATGTTTTATGACATGTATTTAAGGTGGAATCATGTTTTATGACATGTATTTAAGGTGGAAGCTTGTTTTATGACATGTATTTCAGGTGGAAGCATGTTTTATGACATGTATTTAAGGTGGAATGATGTTTTATGACATGTATTTAAGGTGGAATCATGTTTTATGACATGTATTTAAGGTGGAAGCATGTTTTATGACATGTATTTAAGGTGGAAGCATGTTTTATGACATGTATTTAAGGTGGAAGCATGTTTTATGACATGTATTTAAGGTGGAATCATGTTTTATGACATGTATTTAAGGTGGAATCATGTTTTATGACATGTATTTAAGGTGGAAGCATGTTTTATGACATGTATTTAAGGTGGAATCATGTTTTATGACATGTATTTAAGGTGGAATCATGTTTTATGACATGTATTTAAGGTGGAAGCATGTTTTATGACATGTATTTCAGGTGGAAGCATGTTTTATGACATGTATTTAAGGTGGAATCATGTTTTATGACATGTATTTAAGGTGGAATCATGTTTTATGACATGTATTTAAGGTGGAAGCATGTTTTATGACATGTATTTAAGGTGGAAGCATGTTTTATGACATGTATTTAAGGTGGAATCATGTTTTATGACATGTATTTAAGGTGGAAGCATGTTTTATGACATGTATTTCAGGTGGAAGCATGTTTTATGACATGTATTTAAGGTGGAAGCATGTTTTATGACATGTATTTCAGGTGGAAGCATGTTTTATGACATGTATTTAAGGTGGAATCATGTTTTATGACATGTATTTAAGGTGGAATGATGTTTTATGACATGTATTTAAGGTGGAATGATGTTTTATGACATGTATTTAAGGTGGAAGCATGTTTTATGACATGTATTTAAGGTGGAAGCATGTTTTATGACATGTATTTAAGGTGGAATCATGTTTTATGACATGTATTTAAGGTGGAATCATGTTTTATGACATGTATTTAAGGTGGAAGCTTGTTTTATGACATGTATTTCAGGTGGAAGCATGTTTTATGACATGTATTTAAGGTGGAAGCATGTTTTATGACATGTATTTAAGGTGGAAGCATGTTTTATGACATGTATTTAAGGTGGAAGCATGTTTTATGACATGTATTTAAGGTGGAATGATGTTTTATGACATGTATTTAAGGTGGAATGATGTTTTATGACATGTATTTCAGGTGGAATCATGTTTTATGACATGTATTTCAGGTGGAATCATGTTTTATGACATGTATTTCAGGTGGAATCATGTTTTATGACATGTATTTCAGGTGGATGCTCTGAGCTATTTTTATCAGTATAAAACGTCTAATGAGAGGAAGTGGAACGAGGCGTTCAATGAGGCTCAGAGCAGCAGGAAGTGGGTTGGTGTTTCAGGGAGCTGAAGGGAAACCTCTGAGGGAATCTTCCTCTTTTCTCTGAGGAGGAGCATTTCTCTCATTTCTCTGCTGACAGGAAGCTTTAACTGAAGTCATCGACACGTCCGGATTCATTAGAGGCCCCTGAACGCCTCGTGAGGATGAACAAGCTGATGTTTGTTTGTTTGTTTGTTTGTTTACCATTGGCAGGGATGCATCAGCAGATTACATGCCTCACCACCAGCATCCCAGCATGCAAAGTGATGGATTCATTTCCTGCTGCAGCCACCCCGCCACAATAAAAGGCTGCACTGCTGGTTAACAGGGAGCCACTTTAAACAGGCCTGCAGCAGAATGTTGACCAAATGAGAAAAAAAATATGTGTATCAAGGCCAAAAAGAAATTATTTTCCCTTTCCTGTGATGATATGAATGAAGAAGCATCTCAGCTCAGCTGAGCCAGTAAAATAAAAAAACAACAACCAAAACTATAATTTTAGAGGTTATTGACGTTCAGATGATTTAGCTAACACGGCTAATATGTGCTAACTCTGTTGTCACTTGTTGCCATGGTAACTATTCACTTCCTTTGACTCAAATGTTTTACTTTTCTTAAAAAAAAGATTTGTACATAAAGAAACGTGATCATTATAAACCCTGTCTATCACTGGACCTGAACCAGGTGATCCAGATCAAAGCTCCAGTCCTCCAGGAGGATCTGGTCTCTGGACCTCACTTATTTATGATTTTCCTGGAAAGCTTTTCTATTTCTGCTTCACTTTGTTAGGAGAGTGGAGCTAATATCGTCTGCTTCATGGCCACCAGACTGACATCAATAACTTTCAGCCATGCGGCCGCCGCTAATGCAACTAATTTCAGGGCAGGGGGGATGATGGGTCCAGATTCCTGGTCCTGGACTAAAGCAAACAATGAATGTCCTGAAAAGCCTGCTCTTATTTTTAGGACCTGACTGTGTTTTTACGTAACAGGTCACAGTAATAAGAATAGCTCCATCAATCATTGGGTCAAACGCTCTGGGAACGCTGGGGCCCAAAACAGGCCAGACAGCCAAGACCACGTTTCCTATGGTCCTGCAGGGTCCAGAGACCAGAGCAGAGGATCATCTGGTCCTCCTCCAGGGTCCAGAGACCAGAGCAGAGGATCATCTGGTCCTCCTCCAGGGTCCAGAGACCAGAGCAGAGGATCATCTGGTCCTCCTCCAGGGTCCAGAGACCAGAGCAGAGGATCATCTGGTCCTCCTCCAGGGTCCAGAGACCAGAGCAGAGGATCATCTGGTGCAGGACTGAAAACCTCCAGAGAGAAATAAAAATCCTGGTGACCTCTGACCTTGAGGTGGGACACAACACAGTCAAAGAAATAAAAGCAAAAACCACATCAAAGAGAATAATAGTTTCTTCTTTAACATTAAACATGAAAAACTAAAACAGCCTTTACTGCTAACACGTGTTTAATGAAGTCACATTTCATGTTCTGGGCTTTTATTCATGTAAATAATTATTTTTCCACTGTGGTATGAGTGTGGTGCATTTATTTTGGCGGGGGAGTTGTTCTTCCTGGCAGGAGGCCTGGTTTCCTCCTTTAATTCCCCCACAAACACTGAGAGTTTCAGCTGATTTTCACCTCCACAGGTGGCTGTATAAAATATATACTACTAAAAAAAATACATACAAATAATTAGTAATACTGTTTTATATTTTTTATCTTTTTAAAATCTTTTTCTTTCCACATGAAATTACATGAAAGTAGAGTTTTTGATCATGGAGTTTGGTGGCTTTGAAGCAGCTTCAGTTCTGTCGTAAAGTGGGACAAAGTGAAATATTTTGCTTCTTTTTGAAGTTTCAGATGAAAAATCATGAATTCATCCATCATGCTGTTGCTGAAGATGCTCCAGGGGTCAGAGGTCGATGTGAGAAGAGCCAGAAGGCTGATGGAGGCGATCACATCACGGGTGGATGGACGCTCTGCGCCCGGCGGCCCGATGCCAACCCCAGGACCAGGTGGCGAGGACGGGCCGGTCTGGACAGGAAGTGACTCTGCTGATTCAGGACTGACTCAGGCGTCCAGCTCACCGCCACAGAATCATGATTCATCCAGACATTTAGCAGGAAACCTGACGGCAGCTTTTATGAAATGACTCCATCTTTTCTTTCCTTGATGGGATTTTAATGATCCAGAATCTGCAGGCTGGAGGATTCAGGCTCTTTTTGTTTTCTCTTTATTTTACAGAGCAGGTCGATATTTGTCTGGGTTATTAGGGACAGCTATCAATAGAAGAAGAGGTGCTCATATGGATTTAATCCATATTTCCCTTTAATTACTTCCAGACTTCATCAGTCACAGCTGAGCTTTTTCTCTCCTCAGAGAAGATGAAACTTGATTCAAATTACCGAAAACACAGACACATTTTTCTACTTTGTTGTCTATATTTTTACATATTTCTCTCCTTATCCTACTTGTTTACTGATGTCATTTCTTCCTGTTTATTATATGTTATTGTTGCTCTATAAAGAATAAAGTGCTTTATGCATAAAGACGTGTTTTACTGAAGTAAAACGTCACTGAGGAAGTGAACTTCAGCAACTGAATGGTTTTCTGTTCTTTTATTATCCACACATTTAACTTTGCATTAATGAGGCCATCAAACCACAGTTTCCCAGCGGGTCTCAAACGCATCACGTCCCGCCCGTCAGCCTCCTCATTGCCTCCATCTGCAGCCGTGAAGGAAAGGAGATAAGGAAAGGAGATAAGGTCTGAAGCAGAATTAATGCTCAGCATCTCGGCATAGGAGGGACCGCCGGTTGCCATGGCAACCAGAGGACTATTCCCCTCTGCACCTGTCACATCCCATAACGCTGAATACGTCCATGCAGGATGTTTTCCAGCTGTGGTTGCAAACAAGAACTGATGAAAATAAAAGTGAAAATGATCTGTACATATGCCGATGATTCAGGTTTATTAGTGAGTAAAAAATCTGGACAGTTTCATTCATGAAAATACTCCACTGCAAGTAAAAGTACACTTTATGCTTCAGTTCATCACAAACATTCAACACCTGTATGGAGTTATAATAAAATAATGTTTTAAATTCTGACAGTAAAATATCTTCAGAATGATTTTAAGACTTCATTATTAAGAAAAAGAACGAGTCGCTGCTGGTAAGAGCAGAGCTTAAATTACAGCTTTAGTGAATGGAGTCTGGTGAGAGGAGAGCTTAAATTACAGCTTTAGTGAATGGAGTCTGGTGAGAGCAGAGCTTAAATTACAGCTTTAGTGAATGGAGTCTGGTGAGAGGAGAGCTTAAATTACAGCTTTAGTGAATGGAGTCTGGTGAGAGGAGAGCTTAAATTACAGCTTTAGTGAATGGAGTCTGGTGAGTGGAGAGCTTAAATTACAGCTTTAGTGAATGGAGTCTGGTGAGAGGAGAGCTTAAATTACAGCTTTAGTGAATGGAGTCTGGTGAGAGGAGAGCTTAAATTACAGCTTTAACGAATGGAGTCTGGTGAGAGGAGAGCTTAAATTACAGCTTTAGTGAATGGAGTCTGGCGAGAGGAGAGCTTAAATTACAGCTTTAGTGAATGGAGTCTGGTGAGAGGAGAGCTTAAATTACAGCTTTAGTGAATGGAGTCTGGTGAGAGGAGAGCTTAAATTACAGCTTTAGTGAATGGAGTCTGGTGAGAGGAGAGCTTAAATTACAGCTTTAGTGAATGGAGTCTGGTGAGAGGAGAGCTTAAATTACAGCTTTAGCGAATGGAGTCTGGTGAGAGGAGAGTTTAAATTGCTGTTGGTGTTTTATCCATGATGTCTGGATGCTGCAGTGGACAGAAGGAAAGTTATGACTGAACCTCTAAAGCTTCGTCATCATGGGACAAAATGTTAATTAATGAACAGATAATAAAATGTGAAGTGAAACAAGTTCAGGAGGTTTTTCTCCCTCAGAAATCTTAAATGCCACCTCTATTTTTCCACTTTTATTTCCCACTGACAGACAGAACAGCATCTTCGAATCATAAATATTCATTCAGGATCTAGTTACAGGGGGTTTCCCTTCTTTCCTGGCAGCTGATTGGCTGTAAGCCGTCCTCCTCTCTCTGTCCAGCTGCTGCCTCAGACCTCTCAGATGTCTGGGTCAAAGGTCAAAGGTCAGGCTTCCCCTCCGTCACTTGTAACAACCAAACAAACAGAGAGAGGATGAGGCAGCAGGTTTCATGCTGGAGCACTGAGAGTGTTTATACCACATCAAATAAACACTAAACTGATGTACAGTAACTTTATATTAAAATAATAATGTTTTCATTCTATCATCATTTTTTGGGAAAATTTAATGTATCATTATTTTCTTTATTTACTATATGATTTAATTCATATTCTGTGAATTTTTGTTACTCATTTTATATTTATTCCAGATATTTTTTTTAATAAATGCTGTGTTTGGATTTATTCAGATCAAATTTTTGATATTTATTTTTATTTTATTTGGGACCATTGAGACATTCATGGATCATTATTTTCTGCTTTCTCTATTGACTTTTTTCTTCGAAAATTAATCTAACGTGTTTGTATTTTACTGATTTTTTGTGTCGTCATGTCAGGTCAGATTCGGTCAGGTTAGGTCAGGTTGCATCAGTCCTGCTCTCTGATTGGCTGACTTAAAGCAGACTGATTGATGCACCTGTAGCTCTGCTCTGATTGGTCCAGACTTCATTAAAACCACCTGAGTGAAGAAGTTACCTACCTATGCTAACTATTGTGA